>LR812537.1:29073751-29218751 GCA_903798195.1 Danio kyathit | reverse complement strand
GAACGAGCGGTGTTTAACGTCTAAAAATGAATGCAAGTGAATGAGACTGGAAGTCGCGAGCCAAAATGATTCAAATGGCTGCGCCCGCTCGTACGCGGAGAATAAGGTGAATAAAGCAATAGAATTAATAGAATTTAAAGGAGAGATGTTTTAAAACCCTTGAATATTGCCAGTTTGTGTACTTATATAAAAGTTACTTATAACATTTATAAAAGCCATTGTCAATCAAGTGTGTTAATGAAGCAGGTATTAAAAAAATATATATCTACAAATATATGTCGTTTTTTTATGCCTTAGTACTAGAGTCAAAAACTTACATGCAACCTTCAACATGCTATAGTAAGAAAATTAAAGGGAAGATACCCACACTATTTATTGAATGTGCTGCATAATTCTTAACCATTGCATAATTCCTAACTACCAATATTATAGTATTATAGATGAATTCAGGTGTTCATGAAAAAAAAAAACATAACTTTTAAATGGAGTGGACAGCAGTTTTGCTATTCAGTGAGAATGTGTTGTTGCCTCGCACTGGTCTACATCTGGTCCCGTCTGGACCAAAAAGCTGCACGTAAACACACCAAACATACGGTAGACGACTGATTCAAGAGCGCATGTTCTGCACCTACCAAAACTTCTGGCTGTATAAACAATTACTGTGATAATGGTACTGAACACTGCTTTGTCACTCACCACGGAAAGATTTGTTACTACAAAATTGTCTGATAATTTAATAATCCATATAATTTGCAAATATTCTAGAAATCTAGCCAAATCACAGCCAAATCAACTAGCCAGACCAAACAGCCCTTAGAAAGAGGAACATGCTTTTGATCCACTCGAGGCTTTGATCACATCCCCCTAAGCAGGCTGAATACACCACTCATCCTTCCTTAATTTAAGCCCTAATCAAGCTAAAATTAAGACATTTATTACAAGGACAGGCGGGAACCCAGCAACTGACAGAAATCCATCTTAGACTAGCTGCAATCAAAGCAACGGAGGACTTTAATCTATGTAGAATAAAGATTAATTTAGAAAATTTCTGAATTGTCATAGCTCTATTGCAATTGGTCATTTTTACAGTGGTGCCACTTTAAATTACTTTTGATTACTAGGTCCCAAATAATCAAAACCATTTATAAGAACAAATGTACAAACTTAATAAAATTGCACTAAATACATTATTTGAACACGCACTCTTAATATAGTTAAACTAAAAATAGCAATATTCAACATTACATAAACAGACCAAAAGAGTCAAGGCAAAAAATAAAGGGAAAAAAGGAGGGCCAAAACTGTTAAATGGACAGCCATAAAGTGGTACAGCAAGTCAATCCATCTTGCAGAAAGTTAATAAAGTCAAACTCTATTTTCTGTGTTTTTAATTAATAACTGGATTTAATGACAATTTAAGATATATTAAACATTTATTTTCCTTCGGCTTAGTCCCTGATTTATCAAGGGTCACCACAGCGGAATGAACCACCAACTATACCGGCATATATTTTACACAGCAGACACCTTTCTAGTCGCAACCCAGTACTGGGAAACATCCATATACTCTCGCATTCACACACATACACTACAGCCAATATAGTTTATTCAAATCACCTACAGTGCTCAGCATATTCAAGTACACCACTCACAAATCTCTCTTTTAAATTCATTTTTTTTAATAGGAAGCTACACAATATTATATGTGTGCATATACATTAGATTAGCCAGTACTGAAGACAAATCTGGAGCTAATCTAAAAAATTAACTTACAATAATGGTCCAAAAACTAGTACACCCAAACTTATATGTTATAGAAAAATATTTAATAAAAATTTAAAATAGAAGAAAAATGAAGAGAAGCAAAAAAAAAGAAAAAATTAGATACAATTTTAAAGGTTGTCATTTTTGTTTTTTTGCAATATTTTGCTTGAATTTAATTGTATTATTTTTCAATTTCTAAATATGTTTGGTGACTAAAATTTTATTTAAATAAATATATCTGTTTAATAAATCTGTTTTGTTTAAATGCACCAAAATACATTGCCTATATACACTGACAAATGGATAAAAACTTTCAACATTGTAAAAATGCTATAGAAATAAATGTGAATTGAATTGAATTTTCAAAATGGGGTGTACTCAACTAAGCTGAACACTGTATACCACATGTCTTTGGACTGAAGGGAAACTGTAGCACCTGGAGAAAATCCACACGAACACAGGGAGAACATGCAAACTCCACACAGAAATGCCAACTGATCCAGCTGGGACTCGAATCAGCAACCTTCTTGCTGTGAGGCGGCAGTACTAACCACTGAGCCACGAGCCGGCTATATATTAAACAAAAAATATTTCCAAGTTTAAGTCAATTTACTTTATGCTTGATAAAAAAAAATGCTAATGCTGTGCAATAAAGATTTTACTTGGGAAGTTTTTACTAATGTTTGCACTGTATGATTGTATGAAATGGGCAAAACATAATTAATGAGCTACAGTTTGAAATCAAATCAAAGTGAAGCCAACGCTCAGAAAACTTAAGTTAAGGTTTTTTTAAAAAAATAATAAAGGTTCCAAAACAAAATCATCTAGCAAAGATTTAAGAAAAAAAAAAAAAAAAAAAAAATCAAAATCCTTTGACTTAATAGTTCATTGACAAATGCTTTTTTTAAACAGCCAGTCAACGCCACCTCCTGGCATGAGAAGAATCTCCATAAGATATGAATATATTGCATTCCTTGACTATAAACTCTTTATCACAGCACTTATTTAAACATCTGCTACACAGAATGTGTCGTAATTGTCTAATACACTTCTTTAAAATCCCCCCAAAAAACTATCAACCTCTCAAAAAATGCACAAAGAAAACTTTAGATATTTAATTGGTATTTGGAGCACTGGGAACTCTAGATGAGGGCTTAATTAACTCATCTTTGTGAAAGCTGTAGATGAATATTTCCCCCTTGCCACCAACACATTTGACATGTTTTCCCTGCAGCTCATAATTAGCCTCTGCACATTCAAACTCATTTTACCAGCAGGGTTTACATTTACATTAAATTGCAATGTTATATTTATAGGCAACACAAACTAATAAACATCTACATTGAGTGATTACTGAAGTTAAAAGCCCAAAACTAGAAACAGTGAAGTTACCCAGCTATAAATAGATATCCATTATTACAATATTTCCTCAGTGTTGAGCAACCGTTCACATGATGTGTTCTGAGGACAGATCATATCAAACAGTGTAATCAATGCGCAATGGAATCATAAATCCCCAAATATGAACGAATTGTGAGGCACTGAAAGAACAGAGTAAATAATCAAAAGAGACTGACTCATGATATGTGTCCTGTACACAGTAAAAATAGACCCACAAACCTCCAGAGCCTGCATCCACTGCATTAGATCCTTATTCTTGCCATCTTTAACTTTCTCCTCAAAGAACTCTTTGAAAGTTTTCTTGTAAACCAGACGCATGTTGTACTTCTTTGCCATTCTGGAAAGGAACAGAATGAAATTGTTCAAATATATAACAATATTTAGCAAATACAAATATTTAGTGATTATAAAGACAACCCCATAGGCATTTTTGAATTGATAGGATCAACATTAGTTAAATATTATGTTTGAATATTCAGTTTAACCAAACTTTGAAATTGAAAAACACTCTGCTTTTGTTATATGCAAGATATAGGGCCAAAAATTCTGCCATCATTTACTCATACTTTACTTGTTCAAAACATGCTTGATTTCTTCTATTCTGTCGAACACAAAAGTAGATATAATGAATAACGTTGGGAGACAACAGGCATTGACTTCTCTATATATTTTTTGTTCCTACTATAGATGTCAATTGTTGCTTTTTTCCAACATTCTCAGAGCATAGTTTTGTGTTAGGCAGAAGAACAAAATTCATAACCGTATCGCATCACTTGAGTGTGAGTAAATAGTTATGAAATGTTCCTTTCTGGGTGAACTGTCCCTATTTTCTAGAAGCAGACTATAATACATTTTTTGTGGAGCAGTTGCGCCCTCTGCTGGACCTTGAGTGAAGTAACAACAATGAATTTGAGATGAGCCACTTACTCCACAAACAGGGGGAAATACACCAGAAACTCTGGGACATTGACAACTCCTTCCAAGCTGAAATCATACTGACAGCCGAACAGAGGATATTCTCCTTTCTTCTGGAAGGTCACCTTGAATACTTCATTTCCAAAACAGTTGGAGTCGGATTCCTCTAAGCGCTTCCTGTGAACACATGGAATTAATTTTCTGCTGTAGCACAAATTGACATTTTGATCAATAATTGCATCGGCCGTGTGGTTGGCATTGTAAACACACTGTACACACAAAATACTGCAATGATATTAGTGCTTTTATAGGCATAGTTCAAACAAAAATGAATGAAAATACGCAACATTTTCTCCCCCTTCAAATGATTACAAACATTTATGATTTTTTTTTCTTTAATACTGTTGAACACAATAGATAGAAGATGTTCTGATAACTGTTGAAAAATGGTACACATTCACTTTTATTAAAATATTTATTAAGGAAGTTAATGACTGCTGGTTTCCAATATTCTTCAAAATATCTTTAGTGTTGAACAGAATAAAAGAAAATCAAAAAGGTTTGCAAAAAGTGGAGGACATTATGACAATTTATTGAGTGACTTAACCATTTAATCTGACAATTTTATTATAAATTAAATTTAAACATCAGTGGTAAAACTGCAAGTTTCATTTCCATAAACTTCAAACTAAAGTAAACTTAAGTTGAATCCATGTCCTGGCCAAAGGCAGAGAGGTTAAACCAAGCATTGCTGTTCTATATTGTAACCATTTGTTTTGTTAAATACATTACCTACTTCTAGCGTGCGATTCCATGTTTTTTTTTTCTTTTCTTCATATGTTACAAGAAAATATACTATAAAATACTAAAACTTTCATTTACCAGTACATATTAAACTGATCAAATTAGACAGTAAACTACATTAACACATTTCACTAAGAAATTATAAATAAATATATACAATATATTAAACGTCACAATGTTACTGTTTTAACTTTTTTATTAAAAAAAAATGCAGCCTTGCTGAGCAAATAAATCTTAATGGCTTCAAATCTTTGTATGGTTATGTACTTTTTTTTTTAAGTGTGTATTTGTTCACAAGGACACTAAATTGTATAATGACATGGGTATGACCTAGTTGTAGTCTATTCAGGTGGTTTACGAGGACATGTCTTGTTATCCTTGCAATTTAAAACTTTTAAACATCATATATAATGGGCTTTTTTAACATTCAATATTTGAATTGGGTTGACGGGTAAGTAGGGCTGGGCGATTTGGCCTAAAATCAAAATCTTAATTAATTGAACATTTTGACTCGATTACAATTAATGAATGATTACTTTATTTATTTGTTTGTTTGTTTGCCCTCATAGTTCACTGGCAAGTTTTGTACCGTAAATATGCTCACATATTACCGGTGAGAGATTTTTGAATGTAGGGTGCATTACTTGATTTTAAAATAATTGAGGGAAACACACACTATCTTTGATTATTTTTTTGAACAGCAACGTTGAACAACTAAAAAATTAAAACACATTACCTAAAGCAAACAGTCAATTTTCTTCTCATAAAAAAGTGAAAATAAATAATGGCACTTTTGGAAACAAAATAATTTTTTTCAATGTTTTTCATATTAAAAGTAGAAAATAATGTAATGTAGTGTAATGTAATGTAATGTAATGTAAATGTAATGTGTATTTATATAGCACATTTATCGTGTATGGCCTTACACCCAAAGCGCTTCACAATCATGGGGGGGGGGGGTCCACACCACCACCAGTGAGCAACATCCACTTGAATGATGCGACGCCAGCCACAGGACAACGGCACCAGTGCGCTCACCACACACCAACTATTGGTGGAGTGGCGAGACAGTGATAGAGCCAAATCAGTGGATGAGGATGATTGGGAGGCCATGATCATAAGGGCCGATTGAGGGTCTTTGGCCAGAACACCAGGGTTGCGTCTCAAGGTATCTCTGGTGCAGCTTCCAATCATCGTCAATGTAGTGCAAAGTATGGCTCAAGAATGGGTCCATCGTCCTACTTGACCAGAGATGTGGCAGCAAAGTGGCCGCAGAAGTATAAAACAGAGTGGGGTCACGTGATTCCACATGCGGTATGGAAAGTAACTGAAAAAAAAAAATCGACCTGGAAAATTTTGATCGATTATAGGTGGGTAGAATGTAGGTTGAATGTTGATTTCGATTCGAATAATCGCGGTGGTAAGGCCAAATAATAATTTTTTTTTACAGTATAAAATAATGTGTGTGTAAGAGAGAGAAAGAGAGAGAGAGATCTTACACCAGCTCATATGCATCAGGAGTTGTCCCGATGAAGAATCCTCCAGGCCGGAGTCTCTCACAGGCATTTCTCAGCATGGTGTCAGCCTGCGACTCGCTCTCAAAGGAATAATGATACACAAACTGACAGCTGCACACGTCAAACTGCAGCTCAGGGTCTTGCAACTTCTCAGACAGCAGTTCCTGAGACAGACGGAGAGTATGTGACCCTGTACTGTCATGTACTGAATGATGATCACTGACAAACGTTTATTTCTTTTGACAATGAACTGAATCCCTCTAAAGCTGGGTTCACACTGTGTGAATTTGGCCACAGTTTATCATCGGAGACACATTTTTAAAATCCTAAAAGATTTCGATAATCTTAGGACAAAATCTGGAGTCTTTAAATCACTGGTTTGACATGTTTGCCGAAAATCAAATAATGGCCATTGCAATCAAATTCTTCCTCTGGTGAAAATCTAACACGCTTTCCTGCAGTGCGAACAGTCTGAAATTAACTTACCATATGAAACGTTCTGAACAAAACTGAACAATTTCTAGTGAAAGGTTGGCATGACTGTATCTTCCAAGAGCATTCTTTAACAGTACTGATAGTATAATATATAGTCTATAATCAGGATACTGTCAGTTACAGTAAATAGACTCTAAATAATCCTGTAAAAGGTTAATTAATGTGCAATGAGGCACTGTGTGTACATCTACAGAAAATACAGTGTTCAAATTTAAAAAAAAAACATGGCATGGTGCAATGCAGTGCTTGTCTGGCTTATAACCCTTTTTTAAAATGTAGTTTCAATCAGGCAGATCACTAAACAAGGCTTAAAACGCAATGAGAATAGAATGACATGACAGTTCACCAGAAATAACACGTTAACGGTGCATGTGCGCAACTAAAATCTTCTAGAGTGACACGAGGATAATGCTCATCCAGTCTGACATTTATTTATATTTATTCACTTTTTAATACCGTGAAATTTGTCATCTCAAAATAAATTACAAAAACTATACAATTCGTAGAGTCAAAATGCAGTACAAGCGTTACGTGCTATCAAAAATTGCACAGTGTGAGCCCAGTTTAACAAATAAATTCAAATAAATAGTTACGGGTGAAGTGTGTGGTTTTAGTAAATGAAGTGGTGGCTCATACCCTGCTGCAGTCTGCAGTGATGAACTCAGCAGAGAAGGTACGGTCGTTTGGGTGACCCCTCCGTCTGACATCATTATAGCGCTGCTGACACTGCTCAATTGACACAGCAGCGATATCTGTGATAAATAAACACAAACACAGATGGGAAGTGTGATTTACAATATGATTACATGTAAAGCTAAGATAGTCAATGTTACTATCATCATTACTATTATTATTATTATTATTATTATTATTATATATTAGTCAGTGTTTCCTCTAGGATTTTTTCCAGCAGTGGCGGCAGGACTTTTTTTTTTACACAGATCTGCCAACTATTTTAAAGACAAATATTACACGCAGTATAACAAGTCGAGATAGCATTCATGTAATACGAGCATGCAAATCTCTTTGCTTGGGCGCCGATTTCCTCTGTTCGAGCACAGAACTTCTTGCACGCACTCAAATTTACACGTTCAAGTGCAGATCTTCTCGTGCGCTCTCCAGTAAGCGCTGCTGAAGCGCGATTTAGTGTGTTTTTGTGCGTTTTCCGACATTAACGCGTCCTGAAGTAAAATGAAACAGCTATAAACTCCAGCAAGATAAAGTCATTGTATGCAAAGCCATTGACCTTTATCAATAAAGTATACTTATGGAAACTGTGTTCATCTTAACTGAAAGCTACGCGGTGTTTGCTAGACTCACGCACCTGTCAGTCAGTCTGTCAGAGAGTCAGTCAGCATGTCACCTTGAACAAATAGCGCACAGCACTACAGTTACAGAACAGTTTGCGCTGTTTACCTCTAATATGTTTTGGTGCGATTATAATCCGCTATAAAAAAACACGACTAAATGTTTTAAATAAGAAACTGTAATGTAGCCGTGGCGGGATGAATTTTGGCGTGGCGGCCCGCCACGGATGAATGAATGTAGCGGAAACCTTGTTAGTGTACTCCGGGTATAAACAGCACAAAAAGCACAGAAAAGCCATGGAACTTTGGAATGGCAATTTCCAAACCGGTAAATGTTTTGGAAGAATAAACTCAAGTGGTGATGGAAAATTCAGACAACTGCACTGCTGAAAAAGTGGGCAGCATTCCATTTTGTTCAAATAGATTATTTTTATTACTTTATTTTTAAGCCATGAACCAAACCAAGCAGCCAACAAGATTAATCGCTACATTACAAACTTACTTACAAATTTCAAGCACCCCATATACAGGTGAAGACAAAACAAATTAATTTTGTTTTCAAATATTTTCTAAATGATGTTCAACAAAGTAAAGATTAATTTTTTTTTCAGTCTTTCCTACAATATTATCCTCTGTAAAAAGTCTCATTTCTTTTAGTTTGGCTGGAATAAAAATAATAATTGAAAAAATGATTGTGTCAAATTTCGCAACCCATTTTTAAACATAAATGTTTTTAAAAAATGCCTTTGCCAAGAAGTACATAATATTTTACAAACTATTTTGCAAGATACTAGTATTCAGCTTAAATTGTAATTTAAAAGCTTAACTAGGTAATTAGGTTAACTAAAACGCAAATAAAATTAATTAGGCAAGTCACTGGTAAACAGTCTTAAGGGGGCTAATAATAGTTTTGAATTTTGCTTCCAATAACATAAAATGGGAGTGTCAATGACATATATTAATTACATTGTATACTTTCTTTTTTATTTATTTTAACAATTGATTTCCCAGTACTGGGTTGCAGCTGGAAGGGCATCCGGTTTGTGTGTGTGTGTGTGTGTGTGTGTGTGTGTGTGTGTGTGTGTGTGTGTGTGTGTGTGTGTGTGTGTGTGTGTGTGTGTGTCAGAAGTATACTTAATTACAGAAATAAATATTTCAAACTTGATTGTTTTACTGGCCCAAAACATTACAGATGACACAGAACTTGACAGGAAAGACAAGTTGGGACAGGACCAGGAAGGTACCTCATCGAGCCATAGAAGAATAAAGAGGTTTAAAATGCTTTAAAGGAGCCAACTTTATAAATCTTAGCACAGGTAAAATTTCAGGTATTGTTGTATTTACCTGCACACACTAGTTTATCAATCCGCCCTTTCTTCCATTTGAGAAGATCTCCTCCTTTTCCACAGCCCAGATCCAGTACGGTCACCTCTCTTCGTCTTTGCTTGACCTTGTCCAAGATCTCCGCTAAGAAAACCAACAGAGAGACCTCAGCACGGCTCTTGAGCACCAAATGAGAGCACAAATTAAACTTGCTTGTTTGGCAGTTAAACATAAGCAAGTGCTTCTTCTCACCAATAAGCACGCTCTTCAACCAGTTGTTGAAATTGCGCATGTAGACTATCCTGCTTTTATTTCGTTCTGCCAGACCACACTCCTTAATTTTGTTGTAATGTGTGGCCACCTTTTGACTGTGTAATGAATCTTCCGTGACCTGCAAAACAAAGTGTAATAATGATGTACATTTATAATCCTGTAGTTTGTTATATCATACTGCCATTAAATACCTGAAAACAGAGTTAAAGGGGTACTCTTGCTACTTTTAACAAGATGTAAAAAAAGTTTTGGTGTCTCCAGAATGTTTCTGGGAAGTTTCAGCTCAAAATATCCATCAGATCATGTATTATACACGGCTGAAAATGTCCATGTTTGGGTCAGAGCAATTTTAGCCGTTTTGTGCCTGTGCCTTTAAATGCAAATGAGCCGGATGATATAATACATATGTGAATACATAATTTTGTTTTTTTTACTAAATATTAAAAAAATTTAAGGATTTAGGATGCTGATGATGACCATTATATGCATCATATCATTCTTGTGAAAAGGGTCCATCGGCAAATGGGAAAGAAATTATATAAAAGAAATTATATGATGTAGTTTTCATTCACTATATAAAAGTTTAAACTAATAAGACACCACAAACGTAAAACAAATGTAGTCTAGGTGGACAACATATTTATATAGATAATGGATGAACAGAACGGTCTTCACACACTTTATAAAGATCAAAACACACAACTTTCAAAAGGATTATATGAAATTTTGATCTACTAAGAATTTTATTTTAGTAAATATAAGCAACAAGAAACAGTATTAGGGGTGTGATAATACATGCATTTTTACCAAAACAGTTTTGATTTAGTATGCACAGGAAGCAATTAAATAATGCTGTTATAAGCCAGGGTTTTCAAAACCCATTCCTGAAAGCTCAACGTCCTGCAAACTGTAACTCCAACCTTGAGCAAGATTAGACAAAGTTCAAAGTTTATGAAACATTTGAGCACACATGGAAACAAATTAAAGGCAGAGGAATGCACTACCTATGACAGCTTGCGACATCATCTGGCACTTTCACTGAGTATGTTTATATGGACACAAATACTCCGATTTTAATATGATTAAGAAAATACTCCGAATAAGAGTCTATCATGTAAACAGCTATTTATTATTACTTTAAAGGACCACAGACACCTGCGTCACAAAACGCGGAAGCTTTTTCTTTCCATTCGCTGTGCAGTATCAAATTCCATTAAAACAACTTCCACCAGTCCTTACTTCATATGCACATCCAATACCTCAGTTTGTCACGGGGGCATGATCAACATGTTGCTGAATGAAAGTGAAACTGCCGAACTGCAGTTGAAACATTAAAAATTAAACACCCGAAGAAACTTGCATAGTGTTGACGACGTTAATCGAATTATATGCTATAGCATGTAAAACAGGATCATGAAAGGAACATTCAAAAAGCAACTCATGTAAACACTTTAATTATATTATTGCCTTATTCAGATTAAGGCAAATAATTAGATTACTGATGTCCATGTAAATGTAGTCCCAAACCCCAACCCTAGAAAAAAAAATTTTTCCCTGATTTTGATGACAGCCTTTTCACAGGTTAGTAGTAAGCTAATGTAAAATTAATTGCATAATGCAAATCTTAAATTCATGCTAACAAACAAGTGATCAAAGGAAATATATTATTGTAATTCAATTCAAATATATAAAATATTAATTGATGTATACTTTAAACTTTAATTATATTGTTCAATTAAAATATAAATTTTTTTGTCAAATAAAGTCATCCATTATCATTTTGTGGCTCAAAAGTATCAGTTCAGGCACCGTTTTGGCACCAGTGCCGTTTTAAAAAGTATAGATTTAGCACCGGTATCGAAATAACCCCAACCGATACTCAACCCAACTCTTGGGACAGTTTGTGTCAAATTTTGTCAAAGTCATAATATTGCAGATTAATGTTTTTATGTATTATTTACGTCATTTTAAGCTGCTTGTAACATGGGTCCTATCCAACTTGCCTAAACACCTGCCTGGATGTTTCTAGTTTGCTAGTAGTCCTTTGATGGTTGTTGCTAGATCGGATACGTTTGCGGATGGAGGTTAACAAGAATTATTTATGTTATTTATGAAATTTCCGATTTATTGTATTTTATTATCATCTACCCCCACCCCAACCCTAAACCCAACCGTCACAGAAGCGTAAAAACAGAAGTTGTACCAAGTATTATTTATCTTATCTATTAAATTACCCAATAAATTGTATTTTTTAACCCCTACCTCCACCCCAACCCTAAACCCAACCGTCACAGTTATGTAAAAATATTAATTATTGTTATACAGTGTCATTAAAAAATACCGCTATAATAATGTAAATATCGCACTTCCGGCCGGCCGCGTATCCGATCTAGACTTTACCGCCTTTGACAAGTTGGTTTAGTAGAGCTAAAATATGCAGGTCAGTGACCTTTAGCAGCCCTCGTGTAGTATAGTATTCTGAATGTCATAAGTGATTAAACATTAATTAAAACACAAAATAATACATACGTGTATAACTACAAAGGTTATTATTTGCTAATAAAAAAGACCACTGCCAAATAATTCCACTTAATAGAATAGTTAGTTTCAGACTGTGGCTAGTGATTGTATTTTCCTCATACAAAGCAGCATCACTAAAACTGTATATTTAATACCTTTTAGTTGTTTATCTGCATAATAAAACATTAGCATCAGTCATGCTCAGATCCTGTCAGTGTTACACTTCTCAGTAAAAGCGTTTTTATTGCTGGTTTTACAATACATTCCTCTCCACAGATAGCAGTTAAGTAACGCAATTAGTTACTTTTTATGGAGCAACTCAATACCGTTAAGCATTACTTTTAAAAATAGAGGTAAAGTTGGTTTTATATTCACACATTCGTTTATTTAGAAGTCTCTATATTGTTTAACTATGTTACTTTGAATATTCGAACGAAATTAGCATGAAAGTATGACTTCAAAACAACATTAACACCATCTAATTGACTGTGAACAATGTTGTACTTTGATAGTCATTGGCTGCTTATATGACTTCCCTATTTAGAATTGGCAAAGAATACTTTTCTGAAATTATGTTAAGAAGAATGCCTGAATCTCCGAATATAAAACCAACTTTACCTCTATCTTTTAAAAGTAGCGTTTCATTGAAATAAACTCTACTTCTGTCCCTCACAGTTTATTTCTGATAAAAAATGAAAACCATAATGACTAAGATCACGAAAAAACGTTTAAACCCAACTACAAAGCTCTGCAACAGCATATGAATGAGTACCAACGGTACTAACCAGCTTTTTACTGGGAGAGTGATCGTCATCCTCTTCATCACCGTCCCGCCGTCTCTTCATTGATGATGAGGATGATGAAGTTGAAGTCTGCGAACTATCAAAAGTTGATCCTATGCTATCCTTATCGACCTTAGGCTCAGCATACGGACTGTCCATCTCGAACAATCCTTTGAACACACAGAGAATTAGCATCTACGCTTTACAGATTGAATTAGTCTATAAAATAGCACAATTTACCACATAAGGAAAGCATAATATAAAGGAATGCGCAGGATATAGAGGTTTAAGTTATAGGTAGAACAATATGAACACTAAATTGTAGTGCGTGAGTGTTGCGTTGATAACAAGAGCTCATGTCAAGCGTTTATCTCGACACGTGTTTCAGCAGCAAAGATACTGGCCCCGGCTGCTTGAACTTGGTATGAGACAAACATTAGAAGTCATATTAAAAGTTTATGTTCTCGACAGCATGATTATGTGACAGACAGATCGCTGAAGACTGAATCAATGTTGCTTCACTCACTTGAGTTTTGCGCCATCATGTATCCACAAGCAGCGCTCTTCGCGGAGCATTAATGCAGTGTTTTATATGAGGGGACAAAAGCAGCGCCGCCTAGAGCACCGGCATGCGCAGCGGCGCTCATGTTGCTCCTAATATTTATTCACTGCATTATTATTATCATTAAAAGTGTATTATGAGACTAAGTGTATTGTGCAAGGATATGGCTTTTTAACATTGTTGTCATTTTATGTGTAGACAGTTTAATTTAGAGCCTCTAACTGGAGGCTCTTTTTACTATCTGTTTATGGAAGTGTCATTCTAAACATAGCCGCGACATCATAAAAACAAGATAGACTGACTACATAAATTAACTACATTAAAATATTATTTGTTTCATAAAAAATTATATTTTCATTATTTTCATAGTGATAACAATGTTAAATACAACTTCTTTTTTTATTGTTTTAACAGTGCAGTCGTATTAACCATAACAATGGATGACATCAAGTACAATAATAAACAAGGACAATTATATATAAATAAATAAAATAATACAAAAAAATAATAATAAAAAAACAGGGTGCAGAGGCAAACTATCTAATCTAATAATAATAATTACAAAGTCCTTATAAAATTTCACAGTTTTTCCACTTTTTGTTTTTGCTGTAAACATTTTGTTAAGCAGTAATTAAACAATTTAAGTCAAAAAGAAAATCCTGTACCCAATAAAATAAATACATTGCCTATACATTCTATGTTATATTTGTCATGAGAAAAGTAACAAATTATGTCACATATGGAAAAATCAATATTAAACTTACATTTTGATGTAAAAGAGATTCATAAATCAGACCAAAACACTTTAAGATGTGGGCATTTGACAAAAAGATGATCAATCGAGTTACAGAAGACACTATTTGAATTAGGATTACCAAATTTAGATACAATCTTGTTTGTGGGGTAGAAATTTTGTAACACTTTTAAGTGTAATTCTTTAACTTTGTTGGGAACACAAAATGTGTAAGGTATAAGCCAATTTTTTTTTCCAATTAATTTTATCTATTAGAGAATTCAAAAGAAATTTTCCCATTGGAGTGATTCTTTTCTTTGATTGAAGCAACACATTTCTTATATTTTTATTGCTACATTTTAGGTCGTAAATGCATTTGTCTTCAACTAAAACCTTTGGTTCTTTTTTAACAATCACTTCAAGTGACAAGTGGCATTTAATTAAATGAGCAAGGCCATTAGGTATGGCCTCAATCATAGTATGAAATTCTTTATGAATAACAGGGAAATTATTATTATTATGTTTAAACATAAAATCACCATATGATTATAAGTTCCCTTGTGGATTAAGATAATTAATATCTTTTTCATGCCAATTCTTATAATAAATCGATTTATTCTTTACTAAGATGCTTTCGTTGTTCCATAGCTTCACTTTGTGCGAGGAGAAATTGTGAACGAAACATAATTTCCAAGCCAAAATAGCCTGTTCATGAAATGTAAAGCTTTATAGAGTTTGGATGGAGAAAAACTACAAGTTAAAAATTTGAGAGCTCCAATCTTTTTATAAATAGTATGTGGCATAAAGTACCAAATCTAATCTGGGAAATTTTAAATACAACTAATTTTGCTACAAACTATGCTGCAATATACAGTTTTAAATAGTAATCACTCGCGACATTGCAACGCGTTTTGGGAAATATAGTTCCACAGAGCTTTGGCTTCGTTCAGAACTGTTGTTCTCGCAGCACGGCTGAACTATATTTCCCACAACACCCTGCGAGCTCAGCCACCATGTGTCATGTCGCTGCGTCTGCCGAGGAGTTCTCTGAATGACAGAAGGGACATGAATAAAATGTGTTTATGGTGGCGAAATCCCATCATGTCGGATCTCAGCACTCACGTATGTAGTTGTACATATTTCCGATCACCGTTTCTGTTTGTTTAGACTAAAAACGAGTGAAACTTTGATCGGTAAAGCTGTTCAGATAGGTGGACATCACTTAGCAAAGCTAGCTGACTCACGTTTGGTGACCATCGTAGCACAAGTTTTGTGAGGAGTTTTTTTATGCGATTGTTTTAAGGAATTTGGTCTGTTTTATTATTTCTAAGTGGTCTTCTGAGAATTGTGCAGCTTATATATTTATGTCATTTTTCAGCTCTTTAATCAACACCAGTGACGTCCTTATTGATGGGATATTGAAGGTAGGAAATACTGCAACTGATATCATGTCCGATATTTATTATATTCCCAGCAAACTGTTTTGTGTTTAATATACGTGTAATAGACATCTAAACGTAGACAGCTTGGCTAAAACAAGGCTAATCTTGGCATCTAAGAATAGGCCAAAACTAGACTAGTCGTCAAATAGACAGACTTTATATGTGTAGTCATTCATTTCTGTTTATTTGACCACTAGTCTAGTTTTGGCCTATTCTTAGACGTCTATTAGATTTTCACTGACAGCCCAAGTTTAGCCTTGTTTTAGCCAAGACGACTATGTTTAGACGTCTATTAGACATCTTTTAATAACAAAAAAAAATGTTTTCTTGATTTCTACAGGATATGTCTGTTAACAACCAGTTAAATAAAATCACATGTCCCAGTTGAAGGCATGCTTAAAGCACATTAGAAAATCTTAAGTGTTTGCTGTTTAGTAACTAAGGTAGTTTATAAACTTGCATCATATTTCACGTCATGTATTTTTCATATACTTTCATATTTGTCTAATGTCAATAATAAATAAATTACAGTTTAGCTTTGGAATTGTATATAATTCTTAAGTTGCATTTAAAAACATGCAGTGGGGGTGTCACGGTGGCACAGTGGGGTAGCACAATCGCCTCACAGCAAGAAGGTCGCTGGTTCGAGCCCTGGCTGGGTCAGTTGGCATTTCTGTGTGGAGTTTGCATGTTCTCCCTGTGTTCAAGTTTGCTCCAGTTTCCCCCACAAGTCCAAAGACATGCGGTATAGGTGAATTGGGTAAGCTAAATTATCTGTAGTGGATGTGTGTGAATGGGAGTGTATAGATGTTTCCCGGTGATGGGTTGCAGCTGAAAGGGCATCCGCTGCGTGAAACATGCTGGATGAGTTGGCGGTTCATTCCGCTGTGGCGACTTTAGATTAATAAGGAACTGAAAAGAAAATGAATGAATGAATGAATGAATGAATAAAACATGCAGTGCAGCCTAAATGTTGTACATAGTTAAAATAACTGTTTGTTCACTGTTAAAGTGAAATTTGTTAAATGTCTTTGTATTCGGTGCTTATTAACAGCATTGTCAAGCAGACATTAAGGAAACCTGAGGTTGGTGTGATTTGGAAAGATTGGGGAAAATAGATCTTGAGCTTTAATTGAACTAACGTTATTCAGCAATCTGTACAATGAAAAACCACTGAGTTTTGCCCAAATGCCAACAAGTCAGAAATTTAGAGTCATACATAATATTTTGCTTGTTCACATATTATTTTACATATATATTTTAATAAATGCAGGTCAGAATAAGTAGCCTATGTTTTTTACTTATAATTTTTACATAAATGTATGTATTACTCTGAATGACGTGAAAAATTACTTCACCAATATTTTGACATTTTATTTTCATTAAAGGTATTTGAAACATAAAAGTAGATACTTTACTTAAATTTAATGTGTTATATATATATATATATATATATATATATATATATATATATATATATATATATATATATATATATATATATATATATATATATATATCACTTATGTAAATGTTAATAGATGCCTAATGGCTTTGCACTTATAAAATCAATATCTTACTATTTGAATACTTATTTCATTATGTCTTTTGAATCTGTTTTCTGTTTCTAAAGCTCTTTTGCCTTATTGTGAACTTAGTTTGGTCATTTTTCTCATTTTTATTTTGACAGACGTTTGGGAGAAGAAACTGCTTTTGTGATGCAGCGGTTTGTATGTTCTGGAGTCTTCAGGCAGACTTCTGTCCTGCTGCAGATCAGCCCTGTGTCCTGTAGCCATACCACACGGATGCAGGAATCCCCGTCCCATCACAGCCTGAGACGGCTGATCTCCAGCCAGCGATGGCTCAGCTCCACCACCGCCCTCTGCTCTCCGACCTCACAGAAAACCTCTGCTCCCGGACAGGAGGAGCCAGACCCTCTTCAGGACAAATCCAGTGGCCTCATTCAGAGATTCAAGAAAACCTTTAAGCAGTACGGCAAAGTCATGATCCCTGTGCACCTGGTGACCTCTACTATGTGGTTCGGCACCTTCTACTATGCTGCAATGAAGTGAGTGGATGAAGATCAGAATTATAAGTATTTCGTGATGATGATTATAGGTTATTTTATAAAAGTAATGGATGAAGTACATCCAGGCATTTATTATCGCAGAATAATCCCAACATGCTTATTGGCAGCCCAACGCAGAGGGCTGTTGTATAAGACTGAAGGGCTTTATTCTGCGAAAATATGAACTTTATATGCGCATATTACATGGCTACTTTTCACAAAATGTTCCGAACCATGGGAATTTATTAATACTTTTAATATACAGTTGTAGTCAGAATTATTAGCCCCCCCGTTTTTTTCCCCCAATTACTGTTTAACGAAGAGAAAAAAAATTCAACACATTTCTAATCATAATAGTTTTAAGAACTCATTTCTAACTGATTTATATTATCTTTGCCATGATGACAGTAAATAATATTTGACTAGATATTTTTCAAGACATTTCTTTACAGCTTAAAGTGGTATTTAAAGGCTTAACTAGGTTAATTAGGTTAACTAGGCAGGTTAGGGTAATTAGGCAGGCTATTGTATAATGATGGTTTGTTCTGTAGACTATCGAAAAAATATAGCTTAAAGGGGCTAATAATTTTGTGCCTAAATTGGTTTTTAAAAAATTTAAAACCACTTTTATTCTAGCCGAAATGAAGCAAATGAGACTTTCTCCAGAAGAAAAAATATTATCAGACATACTGTGAAAATTTCCTTGCTCTGTTTAACAGCATTTGGGAAATATTTAAAAAAGAATAATTAATTCTAATAATTCTGACTTCAACTGTATAACAAATATTAATTTACCATATTCATTCAAAATCCAAACTGTTCTCCCCATGCTATTAATTTACACTATTTGTTTTTATGTACTCTAATTATCTCTTTCTAATTTTTATGAATGAGTCAAAGTTGGTTTTATATTCGCACATTCGTTCATTTTTGAAAACTTGTGAAATGGTCTAGTACTTTGAATATTCGGTCTGAAATCGCATGCAAGTAGGACTTAAACTAAACTAGCACTATTTAATTCACTGTGAACAATGTTGTACTTTGATAGTCATTGGCTGCTTATATGATTTCCCTATTTAGAATTTGCAAAGAATACTTTTCTGTAATATTTTTCAAAATTAAAACCAACTTTACTTCAATCTAATTTCCGTGATGTTTAGAATAACACACTTCTATAATCAGATAGTAGAAAGAGTAAGCAGTTGGGAAGGATTTAAAATAGCATCTTGAGCTATTAGACTAAATAAAATGCATGATGCGACACAGTCTTCTTCCATTGAATGCTAAAACCATTTGAAGGCAAAACTCCCAATTACAGGCACAGACTGTTGCAAATAAATTGCTGTAAAAGGAACCATGGCATACACAGAGGGAACCGTCTGTGGTGCCGGAGGCAAAGCCATGGTATCAACATCTGACCAAACGTTCGAACGTCAAATCAACTACACGCCCTAAACTTCCTATTTGACCTTTCGTAACTGCACTGTATCAAAGGTTTGGTAAAATTACAAATCACTTGCATGTATAAACGCACAATAATATAATATCTATTGAAAAGCAGTCAACTTTAAGTTAGGATAATAAGTTTTATCTTATTGAATAGGTCTAAATGGATGATTGGTTTATTTAATTAGCTTCATATTAGCAGTAGTAATAAGATTTGTACAATATGAAAAATAACAACAACAGAACATAATAACAAAGTTTCTTAGAAAGGGTTTTATTATTATTATTACTTAAGAACCAACTGGACCCAGAATGTACATCATTAGTAGCTCTTCGCCATAGGGAAAAATTGTGCGCCTGTATTAGGAAAAGTAGAGATAAGTACACAGTAAAATTCTAAATTTACACATCCAAATTTACGAAAGTTAAACAGTTGTTTTTTTTTCCTTTGCCTCAGTTTTCATTTGGTTTAAATGATGCCTTAATTATATCTGGAAAAGTGTGATTTACATTAATTTGTGTGTTATTTATTTGTATGTTTTAAAAAGTCATTTAAAGTTCTATTTGTTATATAATATTCGGTTTCTAGAACATTAGTATTTTTGAAACCGCGAATTCAGTAGATTAACTCAGTAATATACTAAAACAACTCAATGTCAGAGATGACTATTTGAATTACCATTCTGTATGAAATGTGCTATATAAATAAACTTGCCTTGACTTTAAATCAAGTTCAAGTAATGTTACAGAAGATCGATGTGGACCCCACTAGGCTAGCATTAGTTTTGTCTTTCGATATTTATTTATTTTTTTTTTAATGTATTTTATTTATTTTTCTCTTCATACCCATAAATGAGTAACAGACAAATAACAATCACTTGTTTTTTTCCGTCTTGGCTAACTTTAGGCATATATCTTGGCAAACAACATTTATTAGTTGGCTTATAAAGCCCACATTCAACTTTACAGAAGAAATAGTGATCTATCAGATTCTGTAGGTCAGCAAGTACAGTTTGCAGCTGAAATAAAAGAAGTAAAATAACACAGAAAATAAATGTTAGTACTTTAATCTCCTCTTAAAGCTCTCGAAACTGTCAGTCATGATGCTGTGCCCTGTTTTTATAGCATCAAATTACTGGCTTAGTTATCTCAAAAACACATGGTGTCCGTTCTTAATACCTCGCTTAAATGATCTAAGATGATTTGACAGATCCTGAATCTTTTAATCTGGATAACTGATCTCTGGCTAATTTGGTTCTTTAAACAAGTTCTCGAATCAGATTAAAATGTCTGGATGAACTGATCTGAGATCACTGCGTGTGTTGTGAAGGACAAATCTATCGATCCTCAAAATCATGATCACCAATGCAACGATTGGCTGATGACACAACATCGTAATGACATTTTATTCTGATTAACATTCAATTATCCATGTAAGCTAAATTACACAAAATTCATAGTAAACCGTTTGTTAAATATGATACGCGATAACTGGTGGCAAGTGGCATCTTGACATCTGCACGCTTGACTTTTCTCAGTTCATGGGCAGTTCTCAGTTTATTTTGCGCCTTGGTTTTTCCAGACGCTGAGACCCTGTTGACTGTTTTGAATGAAACGCTTGATTGTTCGATGATCACGCTTCAGAAGCTTGGCAATTTTAAGAGTGCTGCATCCCTCTGCAAGATATCTCACTATTTTTGACTTTTCGGAGCCTGCTAAGTCCTTCTTTTGACCCATTTTGCCAAAGGAAAGGAAGTTGCCTAATAATTATGCACACCTGATATAGGGTGTTGATGTCATTAGACCACACCCCTTCTCATTACAGAGATGCACATCACCTAATATGCTTAATTGGTAGTAGGCTTTCGAGCCTATACAGCTTGGAGTAAGACAACATGCATAAAGAGGACGATGTGGTCAAAATACTCATTTGCCTAATAATTCTGCACTGCCTGTAAAAGTTACTTGCTAATTTCAAAGTAATTTGCTTATTTGAGTAATAAGCTACTAACAGTGTAGTTAAAAAAAAAAAAAAGATGCCATACTTTTTGTTGATTCAATATTAAATCATTCACTGATATCTATATAGGTGTGTGGCTAAAGTAAGTTCCATAAGTCTACAAAAATAACTTTTATTTGCTTATTTATTATCGCAGATATTACCACTAGAGTAAAAAGTTTGGTTTTGAACATATTTAAAAGATATTAATAAGCTCTGCTCTGACACTCCACAGCTCATGACAGTTCCTGACACTCACACACAGTCTACTCTGAAATACACACACACGCAAAATAATCATACTTCATTTGTCAAAAATGTTTTTAACAAACCGAGTAGGTGCCTTGTTAAATGCCAATCATTTCAACTGAAGTGGAGAAGCAGTTCACATTAGGAGTGAGTGAGCTATCAGTACGCATCTATGTCTGCTTCTTTCTTACTGCACCTGAGTTATGTGTTGTGGATTAAATATAGGCTAAATTATAATTATACACAACAAATGGGACAGACCGATGTATTTAAAATTGTGTTTTGTGGCTTTAAAGTATTTGAAAACACAAGCAGGGATTAATATCAACCTCTGCAACAGATGAATTTCATAATATTTACTGCCATTCCTTCACTCAAGAAAAATGTCAGTAAGAGCTGAGTGATTAAACATTAGCAGTTTACATGTGTTTGTTGCCTCATTACAAACATACATAGAAATTTTACAATATATATGTTAAATGAACAAAATAGACATTTAAACAGACCTTATGCCTCTTCAAGGTGGCGCTGCATAAATTTAGAATCTGTATATCCTGCATTTTGTGTTTTGATGATCTGTGTACACATCTGCTCGGTTCCCAGTACTTCTGCTCTTTTACTCTTCCTGCCTCTCCCATTTTCACAGTAAGACTCCCACATACGTATGTTTAATACATGCTTGAATGAGCTTACAAATAAGGGGGAAAAAAAATTGTTGTAATCTCAAAAGGAAACAATGACAATGTTTACATGAACATCAGTAATCAAATTATTTGCCTTTATGTGAATAAGACAATAATAAGATTAAGGTGTAATAAGATACGAGTATGAACTGCTGGAAGAGTGTTATTTTAATGGAATTTGATACTGCGCGCCGTATGGGAAAAAAAACGCCTCTGCAGTTCACGATGCAGGTGTCTGTGGTCCTTTCATGACTCAGTAGGTGCAGAGAATAGTGTCAAACAGCCATGTGTGTTCTGACTATTCTGTCGCAAAATACAGTAATAGTTAGATTAAGGTGTTTACATGTCTGTACTGCACTTTAATAATGACACTAAAATTGACATACTCCACATGGCTTAATTCGATTTCTGTTTAGTTCGATTATAACCGTAGTCGGATTAAGGTAATCAAAAATTGCTGTATACATGGTAGACTCTTACTCGGATTATTGGTGTCCATGTAAAAGTACTCATTGTGGCCAATCAAACGCAGCCTGGGGTGTGCATATTAACATTCCTATATGCATTGTCAGAGTCGATGTTTTCCTCCGATTGGCCTGTTTTTCAACAGGATTTTACACTTACAGGTAGGGTTGTCACGATACTGGAGTTCCGTACCAATTGATACTGAAATTTTAAAAACGTCAATTTCTCATTAACATTTGAGTGCTGTTGAGTACATTCTTAAACACCGCTGATTTGCTGAGTGTAACCACAGATACAGGGACACTGGAACGTTTTGAAGCCGCGATTCATCAGCAGATTGCTTGTATGTCAGCTTATAGACAAACCAGCTGATCGACGTGTCCCTGTATCTGTGTTTACAGTAAACAGAGGTGAGTTCGGTGAATTGATGACCTTCACGGCCAGTCACGGTCTTTTCTGTTGAGCACGTGAACTCAGTGGTAAATCAGCTGTGTTTAAGAACACGCTCAACAGCACTCAAATGTTAGCGGGAATGGACAGTGGTGTTTATTGAAGTCAGTCTCTTGACAAAACAAAGCGATTTTAAAATGTATGAGTCCTCATACATTGCAAGCTGTTGTCCGGTGGTGATTTGCCAAGCAGGTATGTGTGGGGGGGGAGATGGGTCATTTTTATTTATTTTTTGCTTGGTCATTGTGTGTACGCGCGTGGTGGATTGAGGTAAATGGCACACTGGAATGTTTACTCTGCAGTACATCTGGCTGAATGTGGGTCACCACTGTCTAGACATTTCAGAAATGTGGGAGGTGGTAATGGATGCTTGAAAATGTGCTGTTTCATTTACCATGACCTCACTCTGCTGACAGGCTCTCAGTTATCAGTTTGCCTTGTCATATGTTTTACCAACCGTCTGCATGCTTACAGCTTTGGCCTATATTACAGATGCGGTGCTAGTTTGAACGTTTGACTATTTTAGTAAAGGGTCTATTCACAACAAAATAAAATTTCTCTCATTCTTTACTCAACACTCATTCAAATTCAAAATCAGAATGTCTGCCTGCCAATGTGTGTGTCGGTCTATTCTTTTTCTCTCTCATGTTTTTTCTTCTTTTGTTGGTACATGGTGTTTTTTAGTCCAATCACTGGTCATCAAAACTGGTTATAGTCAAAATACCTCATTTTATAATATATAATACATTTTAGTAATAAATGACAGGATAATCACTTTTGTGGGAAATGTCCCTTTGTTATAAAATAAATGTTTGTTCTCTCTTATTTTTTGTCTTTAGAGGAGTAAATTTGGTGCCATTTCTCGAGTACGTTGGGTTTCCTGACAAGGTAGTGAAGCTCCTGGAGAACTCTCAGAGCGGCTATGCACTGACAGCATATGCTATGTACAAGGTGAGCAAGCCAAGTTATTTTTTAGCCAATTATTTAAATGTTTCAAAATTTGTTGAAACATTGAAAACAATACAAAGTAGTTTCAGACATTTAATTATAGAGTTTCAAGTATCACCAACATGAAAGCCAAATCAAGGCAGTTTAGGTTTATTTTTCCAAAATAATTAGTAAAGATGCATAAATGCAGGTAAATTAGATATGGTGTCAGTAGAGCAGATCAGGAAAAACTAAGCATACATTTGAAAACCCAATGAAATCCAAATTGGATAATTTAGTCTTAAGGGTTTCTGTCAGCTTTAGTGTGCTCTAAAATAAAGATTCAATTCTAACTTAAAAACAAATAATCATTCAAATCTGAAGTCTCCTACATAGATTCATCAGAAAATCACTATTGTCTTTACAGCGAATGAGTTTAGTATATACTGTAGGGCAGCGTTGGGGAAAGTTACTTTTGAAAGTAATGCATTACTATATTGAGTTACTTCTCAATAATAAACTAGTTGTGTTGCTTAGTTTTTATGGTAAGTAATGCATTACATTACTTTTGAATTACTTTTACGTTGCTTTTTTGAGGCTTGATAGAAATTTTAATAGAGATGCTCTGCATTTATTAAAACACTTTATAAACTACACATTCACCTACAGTTTAAAGCAACATTTTGTCTTATTAGTTAAGTAAAATCACTGTCCATTGAGACAATCCCCCCTTTTTTTTTTTTTTCAGTACGTTAGAAATATCGAGTGTGGGATTCAATGTGACTGCCTTAATTTTAATTCAGCATTTTATTTTTTAAAAGCTAATCAATTAAACTAAAAAGTAACTCGCATTATATTTTTTAAAAGTTACTCAAATATTATTATATAATGTTTTTAATGCGTTACTTTACTCAATACTTAGAAAGGAAATATTATTACGTAACTCGCGTTACTTGTAATGCGTTACCCCCAACACTGCTAGACAGTTTAAACAATGTAATGACCCGTTTCCACTATGTGGTACAGCACGGTACAGGTCTGTATGGGTCACCTTTATCAGGCTTGCATTTCCACTGCTGGTAGGCGTGGTGTACGACAGATAGTTGCAGTCGACATCATTCTTACTCGAGGAAATGTCAAAGTAAAGTTGTACGAGTCGTTCACATATCATATGAGAAGCACTTCTTACAAAACAGATGCTTTATACACTATATAAATACTATATAAATAATAAATGTTGGATTATGGATTAACAAGATTGGATTATAACTGCAGGTCAACCTACTGTAACTTCTGCAGTTATATAAAATAAATAAATAAATGCAACATATATGAACACATGGAGCCTCTTGCAGTCTCCGATATGTTACAAATTACAGAAAAACTACACACAGCATACATTTAGTCCTTATTTGGGTTCAAAAACACGCAACATATAGCCCACAGTCAGTGCAAACGTCTCATCTGTATCTTTAATCTTCACCAGCACATGTAACCTCATGTTAGAAAGGAATTCTGTCATTCTGAGTTCATAATAGTCCAAAAGGCGATGATAATAGTTAAACAAGGCAGTTTGTTCATCTTTTAGGTTGCTGAAGGAATCATTTGCTCCTTTGATTTTTTTTTTGCGCTTCACTCTGGCATTTTTTTCATTTCTGAAAGGATGTCAGAAGCACTTCAATAATCTCGTGCACACTATTATCATCAGCTCAAGAAGTTCATTATGTCAAATATAGACGTGCGCTGAGCTCCCTAGAGAAAGTGAAACCGCTCGTGCCTTAGATGACCTCGTAAACAACAACAGGGCACAGGGTAGATTCTGCTCCTCTTCTTGGCTTTGTGACCGTTTAATAAGACGACGACAAGGTTTGTTTAAGCTTGGGTCGACCATGGCTCATTATTATATGTATATATTATTACGGTGTAATGTCTGTGTATTTAAAAATTGTGCTTCCTTTGTTTTCATTCTCCTGGCTTGTGTACGAGCTAGTCTCTGTAAACCAATAGTGTTCAGCTGCGCGTCTGGCTCTGCCTTTTGGTACCCTTTCAAAAGGGTACACAAAAAGTGGTATGGTACGGTTTGCTTTTTGGTACATTTTGACAATGTAAATGGCCACAAAAGCATACTGTACCGTACTTTACCACTCAGTGGAAACGGGCCATAATTGTGCTTTCAAATCTAAACAGAATGCTGTATTTAAAAGCAATATAGAGGAGGTAAAGAGGAGAAGTGGTTAGACTATCGCTTATACTAGTCCAATTCAATATCTATTGGTTATGCAGGAAATATGAGCTACAGCGGCTTCCCCTGTTGCAGCAACTTTGATTTATCTTATCTTTAATTTGAAAAAGTCTGCCGTGCCGTCGAAATAAAAGTCCCACCTCAAACATATCGGCCAAACAGAAAATTTATCGACATTTATATTTGAAAAATGGCAAATATCGGCTGACTACTACTTTTTACACAAGTCAGGGTTGTGGGGGTTATTTATTTTCCTCTGATCTCCTTAAGATCGCCACACCAGCGAGGTACACGGTGACTCTAGGAGGAACATCTCTGTCTGTGAAGTACCTGAGGAAACACGGCTACATGTCCACACCGCCACCCGTCAAAGAATACCTGCAGGAGAAGATGGAGGAGACCAAAGAGAGGATCTCTGGCAAGATGGAGGAAACTAAGGATCGTTTGTCCGAAAGAATGGAGGAAACAAAAGACAAGTTCAATGAAAAACTTCAAGAAACCAAAGACAAAGTGTCTTTCAGAAAGAAAAGAGAATAGATTAAGACACTCGCGTAAGGGCTTGAAGTGCTTTGTCTCCCATAATGTCTTCACATTGTTACACAATATAATACAATTTATGAAGCACTTTGTCTTAAACGTATATTAAATATAATGTAGGCTGCAAGCTCTACACTTATTGTTCATGTAATATGCTAGCTATCACAAGATGGTGAGACTCCTAAAGTTACCGTAGTTGCTGAATATATACATGTATAGTATCACAGCACACAAAGATTGCTGAAAAATGTTGGACTGGACTGGACTGAAGTATGTTTTTAACATATAAGAGTGTTTTCTAAAGTGATTTGCCCAAATATTTTGTGTTACTTTGTTCATTAAAATATTACAAGATTAGTCGTGCCCAAAATGAAATTTCATGTCACTCCGAAGTCATAAGAAATGTTCATCCAGATCATCATGAAGATATTTTTTTACTGCTGTCTGTGCCTCTCTTGATTATACGTTCACCCAAAATTCTGATTCTTCAGAAAAAATTTAAGAAATCAGAAACATTTGGTAAGCGAACATAAAAAGAAGCTCAACCCAACATGCTTGACATGCTGGAACAAATATCATTGGTTCATGCATGTTCAACTTTTACCATATTTGATTTGTGATGAATGCATTAAAGCAGGGGTGCTCAACCCTGTTCCTGGCGATCGACCTTCCAGCTGATTTCAGCTCCAACCCTGATCAAACACACCTGAACCAATTATTTAGATTGTGAGGAGCACTTGATAATTACAGGCAGGTGTGTTTGATAAGGGCTGCAACTGAAAACTGCAGGAAGGTCGATCGCCAGGAATAGGGTTGAGCACCCCTGCATTAAAGTAACAAAAAGCATATATTTAATCATTTATGTGACAGTTCACCCAAAAATCAAACTTCTGAAAAACAAATACTATTGGAAGTCAGTAGTTACAGGCTTCCAACATTCTTCAAAATATCTTCTTTTGTGTTCAGCAGAACAAAAAGAAAACTCAAAATGGTTTGGAACAAGTCAAGGTTGAGTAAATGGCAGGTTTTTCATTTTGGGTGAACTGTCTCTTTAAGAGATAAACTGATTAATACATATAGTTTTTTCGTTGTTGTTGTTTTGGTATCTTGAACATTTTGAGGATCTGGATGACACTGAGGACAGAATTTAGATTTTGGACTGAACTAACAATAACAACATAGCACTGCCTCTTTCAATTCTTGCATGTTACATTATTAATTTAAATTATCTATGGATTGTAAACAACCCAGACGTTTTGTATGAATTACTGCAAAGGATATAGTTATCGAAATCTTAAGCTGTTTGTCAGTCTAAAAACAGTGTTTGTCAGACAGGTATAAATGTACACTGAGATGTAGTACAGATTTGATCATTGTTTAAAATACTGGTAATGCTGAAAAATGCACTAATATTCCTGACAGATCATCAATGGCCTTTACGTCCTGTTAGGAGTTCACGTTCAGTATGTTCCTGCCATGTTCATGGGTTTCATTTATGTGAACTGATTTTCAGGTGTTAATGTCTGTGGACTGTCATGATTTCAAAGTCCCTTTTGTTTCAATTGTGCAAAGTAATTAATGAAGGTTATTAATTTAATCAATTATTCAATGGAAAACATCTCTGCTGGTGAACACTTGAGATGTTTAGCTCTGACAGGATTGCGAGGCCTTTTATTTTGAAGGATGTTCCACCTGACTGTCAACTTTGACAATAAAAGCGATGAACATTTCTGGTGTCTTATTGCAGATTAGATTACAGCATGGGGGAGTTTCAGTTGGGAATTTTTTTTAAAGTGTTCTGTTATTTTTTTACCTTTGTAATATTTAAGTGAAGGGTCAAGTTTTGCAAACGCTTTGGAACCATCAAAGTAAACTACTAAACAATTATTTTAAAGCTGTATAATTAAAACCTCTGATCTTTGGTAAGTTCCTATGTCCCTTGGTGTGAAAGTATATGCCAATTTTACATTGTCAATTCCACTGAAAAATCTATGCCTGAAAAAATGCACCTGTTAGGTTTTTGTCTCAGAATATTTCACATATTAAATTTTTTTGGAAACAAAATAAAATTGGGTTTCGTTGGGTTTTCGTTGTCATTTGGTGTGACATCCCTATTTAAAAAATGTCCCACAAGTCATGGAGGAAAATAATTTCATTTAAAATGAATAGCACTATATAAAGATAAATCAATCTCACTCTATTTGTATATAATTATTAACAGTTGTTTTTTAATTTTTGCTATGTCACACCATAGGACATATTGGCTGCATCCAGATACTATTGGCCTACATTTTGTTGTGTTTTGTACAAAAATGCACTTCTATTAGTGGGTTTGCCACATTTGCATTGTATTTATTGCGTTTTGAATGCAAATGCCACTTTATTTATTCATTCATTTTCCTTCAGCTTAGTCCCATTATTCATCAGGGGTTGCCACAGCAGAATGAACCACCAACTTATCCAGCATTAGTTTTACACAGCAGATGCCCTTCCAGCTTCAACCCAGTCCTGGGAAACACCCATACACACTCATTCACACACATACACTATGGCCAATTTAGTTTATTCAATTCACCTATACTGCACGTCTTTGGACTTGTGGTGGAAACCGGAGCACCCAGAGAACATGCAAACTCCACACAGAAATGCCAGCTGACCCAGTCGGGACTCAAACCAGCGACCTTCTTGCTGTGAGGTGACAGTGCTATCCACTGAGCCACCGTGTCGCTCTCGCCACTTTATTTAAAGAAAAATAAAGTGTTGACTTGTGATGGATGTTTATTAAAAACAAGTTATGTTAAATAAATAGTTTTGAACCTTTGACCTTAATAAAAATTCTAAATAAATCATTATCCTTATTTCATAATATAACATCAGACCAACATTTCACTCCTTTTTTAGGCTAAATTATGTAGTTTCTGGTCGTGTTGCAAAGATAACTGTCATATCATTTAAAAGCAGACAATTTGAACCACATATTGAACGCACTGGATTAAAAGACCACGAAGGTATATGGAATTGTAAAAAAAGTTACTGTGCTTCAAGCACTCTAAAAAATCCTGGTTGCCTTAAATTTTTAAACTGAATCAAATTAACTTTATGAGTTCATTGAACTTATATCATGTTAAACTGACTTAAAACTGTTTGCATTATAATTATAAAATTAAGTTAGAACATGATTAACATGGTTTAATAAGCAGTGTTGGGTAAGTTACTTTTAAAAAGTAATGGATTATAAATTACTGATTACTACTGGAAAATTGTAATCTGATTACCAATTACTTTTAAAACAAAATATACCTTTAATAATACAGAATAAACTGCTGCTATTTTAGTAGTTTATTATTCACTGAAAAACATTACAATGGGTTGATCACAGCAGCTTGACATATTCAAAAGACTTAAAGAAATAGTCCACCCAAAGCTTAAAATTCTCTCATCATTCACTTGTTCCAAACCTGTTTGTCTTTTTTTTTTTTTTTTGATCACAAAAGACAACATTTAGAAGAAAACTGGATACCTGTAACCATTATCATCCATAGTATGAAAAATCACTGTAGTGTTTGGGCGTTTCTTTGTTTGTCTGATGTAATTAGTCTACCGAAAAGTGTATATTCCTTGTTACAAAGTATGACGCTTATCGGTCAGTTCTTGTCACGTGACTCGCAGTTTTCAACTGGTGTAACTTGTAAATGCCAGATAGGCGCTCCCAATATGCATGCGCTCAAAAGATGAGATACAGTTGAAGTCAGAATTATTAGCCCCCCTGTTTATTTTTTTACCCAATTTCTGTTTAACCGAAAGAAGATTTTTTTCGACACATTTCTAATCATAATAGTTTAAATAACTCATCTCTAATAACTGATTTTTTTTATCTTTGTCATGATGACAATAAATAATATTTGACTAGATTAAAGGCTTTTAAAGGCTTAATTGGGTTAACTAGGCAGGTTAGGGTAATTAGGCAAGTTATTGTATAACGATGTTTATTGTAAAACTATAGCTTAAAGGGGTTAATAATTTTGTCCTTAAAATGGTTTTAAAAAAATTAAAAGCTGCTTTTATTCTAGCCGAAATAAAACAAATAAGACTTTCTCCAGAAGAAAAAATTTTATCAGACATACTGTGAAAATTTCATTGCTCTGTTATTTAAAAAAAGAAAAAAAATTCAATGGGGGGGTTAACAATTCTGACTTCACCTGTATGTGAACTGCCCCAAGCACTACCTTCACTCCCAAATCCTGCACAAAAATCCAATTTAGCCTGTTTAGGCTGAGTTGGGCTACTGTGTTTTTGGGCGCCGGTGGCCTTCTATTGACAAGTATTGTCCTAGAATGCTTTCTGCTCAAGTGCTTAAACTAGTTGCTGGTCGAGTTAAAAGCAGTCAAAAGTTCTTTAGAGACTAGACAACAATATTTTTGTTTTTACGCTCAATAAAATCAAAGTCATGTCTGTATTTTCACTTGAAGAAGCAACCACTCTTGACAGCAACCATTTCAGTTCATGTTCTACAATTTAAAAGCGCATGCTCATTAACTGACGTTGCAGCGGAAAACGTGATTTAAAAGAAGCATTTTTTTCTTCTAAAAGTAACGTTTTTTTCTTGTAAGTAACGAAATTACATTGACTTTAGTAACTGTAATCAAATTACACTAATTTAAAATGTAATTCGTTACTTTACTGCGTTCCTCAAAAATGTCATTAGAATACAGTAAAGCGTTACTGTGAAATGCCCAACTCTGTTATTAAGTTACAATAAACTAAAAACATATGCTGCCATGACTAATTGTCCATATCATTTTTTACAGTGTGGTTCGGTTGACCTACAATTTAAATCATAAACAAATAGCTTTATTGTGTTTATAGTGTGATTACTAACTTGTATTTATTTACAACTGTCATTCAAATTCATTGCTTGCCAACACTGTTGAACATGGGTCTCAAACTCGATTCCTGGAGGGGTTTTCATTCATTCATTTTCTTTTCGGCTTAGTCCCTTTATTAATCTGGGGTCGCCACAGCGAAATGAACCGCCAACTTCTCCAGCACGTTTTTACACAGCGGATGCCCTTCCAGCTGCAACCCATCTCTGGGAAACATCCACACACACTCATTCACACTCATACACTATGGACAATTTAGCCTACCCAATTCACCTGTACCGCATGTCTTTAGACTGTGGGGGAAACCCACATGAACGCAAGGAGAACATGCAAACTCCACACAGAAACGCCAACTGACCCAGCCCAGGCTCGAACCAGTGACCTTGCTGTGAGGCGACAGCACTACCTACTGCGCCGCCTTGCACAGTTTTGCTCCAATCCTAATCAAACACAGCTGATCCAAATTATTGAGGTGTTCAAAACTACTAGAAACTATTAAACAGGTGTGAGTAGGTGGTTGGAGCTAAACTATTCATAGCTTTACAGCTTTATGTTCCAGTGAATCATACACGCTCTCCTAAAAATGCGATCTGGCTGGCTAAAAATAAATAAGCTGCTGTGAAACACAAATCTGACATTGTCTACTGTATTTAAAAATACGTTGTGTCCTTCTTATTGTGCCCTAAATAAAAATTATATCACTTACTCACCCACATGTTAAAACATAGCAAAATATTTTTTAATCAAATGAGATTTGTGTCTCTCTAATGAAAGTCTGTTCAGCACATGACATTTTCACATATCGTCACCTTAGATTTGTAAGGTTCTATCTGACGTTTTTGTCAAAATTGAGTTATTGACATATTCTTATTAAATGACAACTTATTTACATTGTGATGTTTTTGTATAAGTGGTTACATTTTAAGACTTTTTATTTAAAAAACAAGAAGTTGAACTCTAGCTTGGCTCTATAAGGTTCTTTCGGTGAGCCAATCAGCATTTCAAATGCACACACGAGGACCAATCAGGATCAGCTTTCTTTGTCATTCGGCCAGACTACTCCATTGATTAAATAATGCAGCACCACACAAAACTGAGGAGAAACCTGAAACTGAAAAGATGTGTGTAAACGGGATGATTTCAGAAGCTTTTTTTGACATTGAGATGAAATTTTACATTTTACATTGTTGAAAAAGAAACAGTTATAAAAAATATAATATATTAAATGTGGGGCTGCAAGGTGGCGCAGTGGGTAGCACGTTCGCCTCACAGCAAGAAGGTCGCTGGTTCAAGCCTCGTCTGGGTCAGTTGGCGTTTCTGTGTGGAGTTTGCTTGTTCTCCCCGTGTTCGCATGGGTTTCCTCCGGGTGTCCGTAGTGTATGTGTGTGAATGAGTGTGTATGAATGTTTCCCAGTGATGGATTGCAGCTGAAAGGGCATCCGCTGCGTAAAACATAAATTAGATAAGATGGCGGTTCATTCCCCAGATTAATAAAGGAACTAAGCCGAAAAGAAAATGAATGAATATTAAATGTGGACTATTTTTATTTGTGTATATATAGTCAGTAAAACATTTTTCAGTGTTTATTAAACTTTAATAAGCAACACATTTGCTCATTGTCTGTTTTCATTTAAAGTCTTTAAGCTTATATGGCCCTTGAATATAATTCAGGGGGCATATAATAAAGAAAGAAAAAAAATGATATAAAGCATATATTTCAATAAACATTACCATATTAATAACAGGCAACGCAGTGGCGCAGTAGGTAGTGCTGTTGCCTCACAGCAAGAACGTCGCTGGGTCGCAGGTTCGAACCTCGGCTGGGCTGGGTCAGTTGGCGTTTCTGTGTGGAGTTTGCATGTTCTCCCTGGGTTCGCGTGGGTTTCCTCCGGGTGCTCCGGTTTCCCCCACAGTCCAAAGACATGCGGTACAGGTGAATTGGGTAGGCTAAATTGTCCGTAGTGTATGAGTGTGAATGTGTGTGTGTGGAAATTCCCAGAGATGGGTTGCGGCTGGAAGGGCATCCGCTGCGTAAAATCGGGCTGGATAAGTTGGTGGTTCATTCCACTGTGGCGACCCCGCAAGGGACAAAGCCGACAAGAAAATGAATGAATGAATGAAAATTAATAACAAAATTAACAGCTGCACTAGATAAAATATTTAGCACAGCCTTGTATGCTTAATTTGAACAAGAAAAAACATATTCATCCTAAAACATTAAATAAATGTTATAGAAAGTTAAAAAAATTACTTCGTCAGCACATTATTACAACACCAATTTATATTTTTTTAACTAAATTAATAAGCAGACTGGTTGTATTTCTTAAAAAGTAATGCTTCAATGAATGATCTGCCAGATAGAATCTTATAATTCCAAGCAAAAAATGACTTCGAACTGCAAATTAGAATTAGGAGGTTCTATCTGCATTTGCCCTGTTTGTTTTACCCCACTTTGCAAATTTAAGAGAACTTTGATCATTTACATTTAGCGTACATTTGTCATGTTAATGTATGAAAGAGAACTGTTACACACATTGTTTGATATATGGAATGAAAATACTTTTGAAGCTTAATATCTCAAAATCATTTAGAACGCAGATAGAACCTTATAATTCTACGATGACAATACATGTAAAAAATAAATAAATCAATAAATAAATGATGAATCTGAAGAGGTTATATCAGGCATCCCCAAACTCAATCCTGAAGTGTCAGTGTCATGCAAAGTTTAGTTCTGAGCACAAGCAGACACACCTGGGCTATAGCTGATCAAGCTCTTACACTGTAAAAAAAATTACTGGGTTCCACACAATCGATTTGTGTTGGGAAAACCTGAAGGAATTAGGTAAACAATAGTTTTTTACAAATTTAAATGGATTAAACATGGAACAATTAAATTGTCCACAAAAAAAACTCAAGAATCGTGTTGTTTCAGCTCATTTTAAATAACTAGTGTGAACAAACAGTAAACATCATTTTTTTTGAGTGAACTAGTTTCAGCTCATTTTAAATAACTAGTTTGAACAGACAGTAAAGATAATTTTTTTGAGTGTAGGCTTTCTAGAAACATCCGTGCAGGTGTGAGACAAGTTGGAGCTAAAATTTGTAGTACACCGGCCCTCCAGGACCGAGTTTGGGCACCCCTGCTTTATTTGACAGGCCCATAGCCAAGGGGGGTTTGGGTGGTTTGAAAGACCCACCCCTCACTGACAAAGGTCCAGAATTTGTCCCATACATGAGCTCATTTGTTCTACTTTGACTGCTATGCCATCATAAATTGTGAAAAATCGAGCTTCTGTTGGCTGTTGTGACTTCAGCTAATCAGTTTTGACCAATGCAAACAAATATTTTTCATGAGTCCAACATCCAGCTGTGCAAGAAAACATACAGTCTGACATAAGTGAAGTCATCTTTCACTACTGACCTATGCTGTAGGGTTGTTACATAGAGAAAACATTTTACAAGCCATTTTTATTCTAAATCTTGGACCTCTTTCTTGAAACAAACAAAAAAAGACAAAATGGTATGATGCACCAAAAGTGGCCCATATTAAAAAAATTTGAATACTAATTAGGCTATTGTTGTTATCCATGAATATGAATATTATTATTATTATTATTGTGTTTTTTTATTATTCCAATGGCCAAATGCTTTGAGGACAGTTGGATGTGCTGGCTATTTGTTATCTATAATCACAATAAAGCACAGTTTTTCATTTAAAACTTGAACAGATTTCTATTTTTTCTAACCATATATGATGTAATAAATTTGTTTTTAAAATATATATAAATATTTTTATATTTTAAAACTTAAGGAAATATTTTGGTACATCAAAAAGTAGGGTTATGATGACCATCTAACAAGCTAATCCAGCTAAAAGTAGTGCTTTAAATGTCTCTAAAAGGCAGCATTTAAATTTTATAAATAAATAGAAAATGAGGCAAATAACTGCAAAAAAAATGTCTTTATTCCCATAAACAGAAGCTTGAGAGCCCAACAAGCATTGCAGGTTAGTTCTGAAGCTCAAACGTGCATTCTTGTGTATCAAGCAAGCTTCCTGACCAAATGTGAATGCTGTAAAAATTGCTTGCTGATCACCATTTATATGTGAATAAGGCCTAAATTAAATATTATCACATCATAAGTGTAAGTTTTCGACAAACCATCTTAACTACAGTCCATTTGTAAAACAGACTAAAAGATGTTGTCAACACTGCTGACCCTTATTTAAAAACAATTAGCACATATAATGGTGCATTTCTTTTTCAAAAGTCAAGCTTCTGGGTTTCAGAAAGTTTGTATATATACAGTATATATATATATATATATATATATATATATATATATATATATATATATATATATATATATATATATATATAGATGACGCCATTAAGAGTGAAACTGCTAATATATGGCTACTTCTCATGGTAGAGTGTGAGAATGGCTCTAACGTGTATTTGGTTGTAAAGGGAGGTTCACCTTGTTCAGCCATTGCTACTTTATGGCTACATCCACATGGCAACAATTAATTTTTTTTATTTTCCACATCTAAACCAAACATACCTGATTCAGATCATCAGCAGAGATCGTGCAGTCCTTGTGGCCCTCCAGGAACTTGGTGTAGCTGATACTGCATTACCAGGTTTTCTCATAATAAACTTAGAGGTGCCTGTAGCACAAACACAGCTCTGTAATCCACCGTTGTTGTTTTTACTGGTCGTTATGGTTATGTGGTACATGGACTTCATTGTTTCAAAAACAAAAAAATTGCGTATGGCCTAAACTCTGTTTTGATGAGCTGGTGTCGTGCAAAGTGTAGCTCTGCTTCAACACACCTGCCAGAAAGTTTCTATTCTATGCTAGTTAGAGCTTGATTAGCTGGTTCAGGTGTGTCTAATTAGGGTTGAAGGAGCTAAACTCTGCAGGACAGCGGCCCTCCAGGACCGAGTTTGGGCACCCCTGGTTCGGCCTATAATACACAGCAACATGTCTGGTGGCGTTTTGAAATTATACCAATCTGTAACCCATTATGCTAAAAGGTTTGTTGTTTCAGAGCACCAATAACGCATGGTGTCATGTGAATGAAAGGCTGATACAATAATAAACAATATTAAACAGATTGACCTAAATCTGTTGCCATGTGGACGAGGCCTAAGATTAATAAGATTTCTTGTTTTTTTATTCACAAAAATATCACAGGTTTGATCGCTAAGCAGTAGCTGCACTGCACTTATGCACTGTAGACGCAGTAGATTTGACCACACCATGCTTTTTGGCGCTGTGATTTTCTGGAGAGAATCACAAAGTTTTTTTTTTTTCTTGTGAAAAAGGATTTGCTCTTCAGTGTTTGGGCTTTCAGCAGTGAAAATTAAACACGGATTCAATTTACTAGAACTTCTGTGTCTGATCCCATGGGCCAGACTGTACACCAGCCGGTGACCTTCTACACCTGCAGCTTCTTCACATTGGAGGTACAGCATTCTTCAGCCTCCGGCGCCTAGACAGCAGCTCTACACAGAAGTTTGGCCAGAGGAGAAATTTTCGTGCCCAACTGAGCCTGGTTTCTCTTCTCTTGAGTTTTTTTTTTCCTTCACTTTCGTCAATTGGTGAAGTTTGTTCCTCATCACTGGTTTTTGGACTTGTGGAGCTGCGCATCGATGAATTTGCTCTTCAGTGTTTGGACTTTCAGCAGTGAAAAATGAAACCACACTGAAGTGAACTAAACTGAACTTCAACTCTGAAAACTGGACTGACACAGTTTCAATCTACTAGAACTTCTATTTTAAGCAGCTTTGACACAATCTACATTGTAAAAGTGCTATAAAAATAAAGATGAATTGAATTGAAAGTTGTATCCTGCACTGAAAATAAATGCAGGGTTGCACAAAATTCATTCATGTTTATTTAACACAAATCAATTAAGTTAAAGTAACTGTTTTATGTTTGAAATTTGATCAATTAATTGTGTTTCAGCTCATTTACATCTATATATATATATATATATATATATATATATTGTGATTGTACACTAAAAAAAGCTTGGTTACACACTATTCCTTTATGTTGTCCCAACACAAGTTGATTAAGTTAACCAAATTGCTTTTACAAATTCAAGTGGATTATACATAAACAAATTAAGTTGTCCCAAAAAAACTCAAAAAATGTGTTTTGTTCCAGCTCAAATATTTTTTTTGAGTGTAAGTACACTGTAAAACCCAAAAAGTTAAGGTAACTTAAACTGTTTGAGGAAACCGATTGCAAACCAACTATTTAAGTTCAAAAACTAATCCTCATGAGTACTGTGAACTTAATCCATTTGAGTAAATGAAGCATTTTGAGCACAGTAAAACCCAATAAATGAAGACAACTCAAGCCAACTGAGCACTGTAAACCCCAATAAGGCAAGTCAAACCGTCTGAGGAAACAGACTGCAACAAACCATTTGAGTAAAAAAAAATGAACCTATATGAGTACTGTGAACTTACTCCATTTAAGTTGAAGTAATGAGGTATTTAATTAACTTATTAGCTTCAACACTGAGTTCAAAACTCTTCAAATGAGTAGAAATAACTTTCAGTAAATATTGAGTTAACTACACTCATTTCCTTTGATAAAGTTGACTGTTGGGTTTTAGTGTATAAAAATAATTTTGAGAAAATATGGATGTTCTACTCTATAGGTACTCAAAATTAATATGAAATTGGGCAAGTTGAGCAAGATAAGCTTCATTTGAGGGTAGGTTAATAATGAATCAGTCTTCATTTATGGGTGAACTACCCATTTAAAAGGAAAGCTATGATAAAATGACAAACACAAAGCACAAAAGAGACTCATTGTCTGGTTCTTTTCCTCAACTTTAATTGCTCTCTCTGGCCATTTGATGACAGCGAAAGAACAAGCGTGGAATCGTTTCATGAGGGACTACAACAGTATCTTTGAGCAATAGTTTTATTGTGTTTTTTTACTTGTATTTATTTTTATGCATTTTTTAAAATAGTTTTTAAGTCACCTTTTTCCTGTAAAAGTATTGCAATTAACAGACCTCAAACTGAAAACCGCTGACATCACAATTAAATAGAACAATTAAAAAAAAAGGCGTTAGGACAGCAGCGTTCCTCGCTCACTCGACTGTTGTTGTTTTTTTTTCTGCTAAAAAAAAGGTTTGTAGTCCCCAATAGGTCGTACAGTCCTGTGATGTGATCTCGCTCCAGGCCAACGATGAACATTTTTGCGGATGCATCTGAATTGCAGATCCATGTAACGAGATGCTGAACTCCCCACACAAGTCGTCAGTCAGTCGGTCATTCATTCGCGCTCGTTTATTCGTCCATTCAAGCGTGTACAGCGAGTGTTTCAGGAGAAGCGAAGAGCTCGGAACCAAACTGCTATGTCGAGGAAAATGACAACATGAACATGCAGTAACAATCAGCGATGGGCTGGCGTTTCCTCATGTATGCATTCGATGCTCTTTTATATCCCACACAAGTCGATTATGTGCATAAAAAAGAGAGAAGAGAATGTTAACCGTTTCCCGCCGATCCAATAAATCCTCACCCTGAGCTGCGGTTTTCATATCGACCACCAAACCTTCGAGAAAAGGCCTCGTGGGAGCCCAAAAGCGCTTTACGGTACGGAAAATTGTGTTATTTTCATGGTTATTAGGCGTCCAAACAGCTAGCAGTCACAAAATAAACGTCAATAAATAAAATGACAAGCGCTGGCGTTTATAATTCTTTGTGTGGAAGTTACAAAAGCAGCAGCTAGTTCTCCTTTATATAACAACTGCCTTATAATAATCAGAATATTCGTTTCATCACATAACAGATTTTGCATTTACTGTATAGGAAAAAAAATATATAAGAAGTCTTTTGTATTTCTGTGACCATACTGTAGCGTTTCTCTTTGCAAACTTTACTCTGTTTTACAAAAAAGACAAAGCACAATTGAAGGCATTCACAAAACTTGATGCCACCGTGTTAAAGTTTTCTTTTTAATATTATCTATACATTATATTACAGTATTAACAATGCTTTCTTGTGGTTGTTCTACCCATTGGGTAGGATATGTGCATAATATATTCAAGTTATATACAGCACCGTACAAATAAACAGAGTCCGACTACTGAAAGAAGCACCATAGGAAGTGAGGCACAACAAAGGTGGGGACTTTTGAGTGCAAGTGGGTTTCTATGTCTGCTTAAACATGACTGTTAGGCACCGAATTTGCTCATGTAAAGAAGAACATGCCAACCTCTCGGCTGCGAACGTAAAAAATACATTTGGATTCGTCTTCCTAGCACTAGGACAGCTAATCTGAACGAAGAAAACAGAGGACAGACATCTAGGTCTCGGTTGATTAGCGGAAATAAAGTCAGGAGGAAGCGGACAACGTAGGTTTACATACCAAACAAACAACAGCAGCAGTAGCGGCGGTAGCAGCGCGTAGCAGCAGCAGCAATACAGTACGAACTCAAACTGCGCGGTCAGAATGAGTGACGGGAAGCAGAGCCAATGACAAGAGGCCGTTTTGAAGCCAAAGCGGATGAGCGATAGAAAAATCACACTAATAAAAGGAGGAAAAAAGGTCACAAAAAAGCCTATTTAGAGGATGGGGGCATGAAACTCCCACCTACTCTGACTAAATATCCTCTCAAACTGGTCGCTTTAATAAATAGCTAGTTAATAAATAGGTTTTCTATGGAACTTTCTAAGGGAAGGCCAAAGACTGGTGGTTTACAAAGCTCAGACGTGATCACAAAAAAAAAAAAAACAACAACAACACAATCAGCATGTCTGAAAAGCATTCCAAATGCGTGCCATGTGGTGATGATTGAATACAACTTTAAATAAATGAAGGAATAGAAGACGCACCACGTCATGATTGGTACATGTTAAATACTGGTGTGCTCCTGTGCAGCCTTGGAATAAAACGGCACACAGGAGAGGAGAGTAAAGGGATAAATAAAATACGAGATCCATATATGATTGTAAATTAAAATATAGGATGGATAACTGGGGGGGAAAAAATACATGCATGTTTGCGGTATGAGATCAGAAGGGGATAGGATGTGCATAAGACTACAGTTCCCATGATTCCCTTGCACTTGGACCCCATTGACAATGCTGAAGTGACATTAGTTTAAAGTGCTACTCGACAGGATGAAAGTGGCGTGTGTGTCGTGACTTCCATCTGCAGATATCCATGCCATGATCTCTCACTTGGTCAGTGGAACGAACAAAACAAAAAAAAAAAAGTAATCTGGAATTTGAACAGCTTGTTAAAGCCCCTTTGTGAAAAACAATAATCATAATAATAAGTGCCATGATGCAGTTCAGTTGTGGAGATTTTAGGCTGGATCAGAGTTCTACATCTCCATTTCAGGAAAACGAGATATTCGGAAAATGTAAAAAGCAAGGAAAGAATTCCCAGGAACCAGCAAAGACCTGTGGATTGACGGAGAACAAAAGTAACCAAGGATAGCCGTTTTTACTCTTTAACCAGAATAAGTGCAACGTAAAGACTTGCTGTTGTAGTTGTGAGTCACACATCCCCAAGATTAAGATTATATCATGGCACTCAATTTGGATTTTGATTGGTTGTGAACAGTTTCTGTGCACAAGTCCTGGAAATGAACAAAAAAACGAATACAAAATTTCTCAATCCTATGACCCATGTGGTCTCTCACGCAAACAATCTGTGCCAACACACGTGTTTTGTTTTGTTTTAAATACAGGAAAGCATACAAAAACCAAACAAAGAGATTTAGCCGAGGAGCCCAAACATCCATACAAGGCCCCGAAGTTCTAGCAAAAAAAACAAACAAAACATACAAAAAAATAAACTTTGTAAGCTTGGTTCCTCAATTTCTTCGATTTAAATTGTGCAAGGGGAGTGGTCTAACAGTGGAGCCACTCCCCCTTTAGGTCCAGGAGGAAGTACCAGAGAGCGCAGATGACGACACACGCTCTCTACTGCCCTCTAGTGCCTCCTAGTCACACGGGTTTGTCGCGCCGACTATCCTTAACCTTGACGAACAGGGTTGTGCTTGCGCCAGGCTGGCCGGAGCGGCTGGCTGTCCTCTGATTGGAGGGTGGTGCGTTATTGCTGTGCTGGTGCAGGAAGGAGGCGGAGCCTGGATAAGTCTGACCCATCACCTCACTGTAGGTAGGTGGCGGTCCCTCCACGTGCGAGTTCGAGGCACTCTTGCCAGAGTTGCTGCTCGGGGGCCGCGGCCCGCCTCCGTGCACGTAAACGTCTATCAGGTCGCTGTCGAAAATGGTCCGGTTTGGAGGTGCGCGCACGGATGCACGGCTCAGCTCCAGCTGCTGTTCGGGGTCTCTGAGCTGCAGCGTACAGGGGCCCTTATAGGGCGGCAGCTCCTCGCCATCTGACAGGCAGATGGTGGGCGGCAAGTGGATGTCCTGCTGCAGGTATGGGTAGGTGGGCTGGAAGCGGCTGAATCGGTCCCTTTGCATAAATGAAGGTGGGTTGAAGCGCTCTCCGCTCCTTGGCCCATACATCACCTGAACGTGGAGCAGGAAATAAGTAAACATTTAGAATTGAAAACGTTAAATGCACAAACAATTATGGTACATTATATTCATTCAGTTAATTATACAAGCCAAACCCCCTAGGTTTATGATTCCACGATCGCTGAATCCAACGCAATATCAACAAAAAGTCGCATAATTGCAATCCTGCAAAATTCTTAATTTACACGCAAAATAATCGCAAAAAATGTAAATAATCTGAGCGTCTTCCAAAAAATGATGTCTCATCTGCACCCTCACAATCATGACATTACATGGAATGGGGGCACGGGGGAGTTTTCAGCTTGTGCAGTAAGCAGACACGGATGAAGCGCGAGTGGTTTACATGTGATGTCATAGCAAAGATGAGATAGACATCCTGTGCTCCGAATTGAGTGTTTTGTGCGTTCGACATGCTTCAGACTGCCAAAGAAAGTTGAAGCAAACATCTAACAAACGGAGAAGTGGAATAGACAGATGGAGATCGGTTCACAGATGATGGCCGCTGGACGTGACCGAACTGAAGGAGATTATTTTTGCTTTACATGTATGGCTGGTATTATGATGTGCGTCAAATCGAGGAATTGTTTAGGTTAACTTTCCCTGCAGTTAACGAGAGAAAACGCTTCTCTGCCATTGAAGACTACCTAATATGGGGTGTGTGTATATATGTATATATGTATGTATGTATGTATGTATGTATGTATGTATGTATGTGTATATGTGTATATATATATATATATATATATATATATATATATATGTCTGTGTGTGCGTGCGTGCTTATATATATATATAGCAATATGCTGTCCAATATGCAATACCTTGCATCCAGATTAAATAAATACAGTTAATTATACAAGCAACATGCTGCACAATATACAGCACTTTTATTACATCTGAACAATAAATTATATTGTAAATCGTTATGATTTAAAATAACTATTAAAACAATACGTTTCTATTTGAATGTATTCAAATCCTGTGATGTTGCATTTTTCAGCTTAAACTCGTCTTCATTGTCACATGATCTTTCAGAAATTGTTCCAAAATTATATGTTGCTCAATAAACATTTATCTTTAGCTTCATATTTAATGAAATACATGTAACATTTTGTGTTCAGGATTATTTGATCAATTGAAAACTCAAAAGAGCAGCATATATTTGAAAAACAAAACAAAAAAACATTGGTAATATAATAAACGTAACGTTGGATCAATATAATGAATCTCTGCTGTATTCATTTCATTAAAATTAGTTTTTTTTTTTTTGTCGGCGCCAATAGCCTAGTGGTATTGTGCGACAACATATAGCACAGATGTGCTCACGGCGACCCGAGTTCGATTCCCGGCTCGAGGTCCTTTGCCGATCCTTCCCCTCTCTCTGCTCCCAATACTTTCCTGTCTGAAATCTATACTGTCCTATCATAATAAAGGTGAAAACCCCTAAAAAATAATTATAAAAAAAAAATAGTTTATTTTTTAAACAACAGACTAAATTTTGTGACATTACACATGGATAAACATGGCTATTTATTACTGCCTACTGTATAGTTGTGCGTAAATAAAAACCATTTATACTCAAAAAATTCTGTAATATCTGAGCAGAATCATAAATATTTCAATATACTGATGCAAATGTTACAATGTTTGTGCTCTTGGCTATTTTGCCCAGCTATAAATATGATGACAAAACATTAGAGCAATTAGTAATGTTTTGCAGACAGATTGAATGTGTTGTGTCAGTTGACTGAGTTAACTAACCTCAGTGGCTCCTTGCTGCGTCACCAAACTATCTGTAGGCCATGCACAGCCATCCTAGTGAGATACAAAGAGAGAACGCCGATGTTAGTCATGCATTAAAGACAACACATAAAATCAGCTTCATCTGATGCATTACAGTACGAGTCTGAAAAAAATGCTAGAGGCATCAGAATAGTTGATCTAAATGTGCATGCCGTAAATATAAGAATACATTAATACCATGCATTATTAATTCAGGACTGCTGCTTAGTCTTATGGCCTCCAAAAATGCAGCTGTAGAAAATGTGTTGTTCTAGAAATTTACGAGCTTGTTTCTGAATTTAAGAGCTTGGTGGCTTTCATGCTCCGCATCAGTTGCTAAATCACATCTTCACCGTCTTCCTATCTTTTTATGACTCCTTCTCAAGCTGAGAGCTGAAATGGACTGGAGTCTAGACAAGCATGTCTCAGTTATTTCAACCACAGGCTGAAATGAACATAAAAGAGAGGCAGGAATGTGCATAATCTAATCTTTGGGTTGCCCGAGACACTAGTTTGTATTTACAGTAAGACATATTATTTAAAATGGATTCATAATATAAATTTAGTGGCTACCAGCACTAGGGTTGGGTCGATAAACGATATTATATCGAATCGTGATAAAATTTGTCAATAACAATGATAAGCTCTGGACTTTTTTTTTTTTTTTACTTTTTATTGATCTAAGAGCCAATCACACAGCAGAAATGTCAAACAATGGGAATCTAAAAGTGTGTTGATGTTAGAGATGTACAGAATTTTCGGCCACCGACAATTTATAGGCTGAAAATGTTATGCCATTAAAAGGACCTTCTAATTTTTGTGGCTTCAGTCATTATTGGGGAACTCTTTTAAATCTTGAAGCATTAACAACTTATATCGAAATATATATCGTTATCATTCAACAGGGAAAATAATTATCGAGATTGCAGTTTTGCCATATCGCCCGGTCCTAACCAGCACTTTGAAAGTATTAAAAAAAGCACATATACATGATTGTTGACATGATACATGACTTTTTTTAGAAGAAGAATTTAACGGAACACCTATTTTACGTCACCTACCCCCGGTTTCACAAACAAGGTTTAAGGCTAGTCAAGATTAAATTGCATGCTTGAGCTGTCTCAACTCAAAATAACTTGCAGTGAAATGTCTTAAAATACTTGAGTGTCATTTTTTGTCTCCAGATGCACACCAGTAATGTATTTTTCTAAGGCCATTTTTATAAATGTGGTTTAAATAGCCTAATTTAACTAAGGCCTAGTCCTGGCTTAAGCTAAGCCCTGTTTGTGAAACTGGGCCCTAGAGTTTAACAGGTGAGTTTTAGCATTTTTTGAATAGATTCAGTCAATCACTGAGTCTGACGAGAGCACTTTTAGCTTAACTTAGTATAAATCATTGATTCGGAACTCAAACATTTAAAAAAAAAAAAGGGTTTTGATAAGTTTCCCATTTAAAGCATGGCAGTTTTGTAGTTGCATCGTGTACTAAGACTGACAGAAAATTAAAAAGTTGATGTCACGCAGCACTCGAAAATGGTCCCCAGCTGGGTAACTAAATAACAGCGTTGTGTAATATTGCATCTACTGCAGCTATGAGTGCAGTAAAGTTGCTGGATTATTATGCCAGAATGACAGAATAGTAGCTATATTGAGCTAGAAAATAGCAACTTTTCATGTTATGTTGATCTTCGTACACAAATGTAATAACAGAAGAGTCATGCTTCAATAGGCTCTATGCACAGCTACTGTTCAGCCAATGATGAACTTCCGGTGAAAGTTTCGTGACTATTATCATTTTCATGAGGTTCCTTTTACAGCATCGATGTTGTAATGTAATTAAAATACAATCAGTTAAATCGACTTTAACAACCAAATGGATGCATAAGCATAAAAAGAGATGACAGAAAGGCAGACGCCGTCATTAGTTGCAGGCTGGAGCAGAAATTCCATTGAAAATACTGGGATAAAATTAATTTCCATATTTTAAAGACATGGCGTGGAAAACTATCTCAGCCAGGAAGTGAAGATCGCTGTTTTTTAAAGAAATCCGATCTTAAATGCTGTGATTTTATATGGGATGACAATTAACCGGAAGCCCTGGGGCTGGCTGACTGAAATTAAGTCGCATATACCCCCCATTAGGAAAATTAAAAAACCCTTCTTTTTTTTAGCAAGATGCTAATGGTCTAATCTGATTCAATGATTTATGCTAAGCTAAGCTAAAAGTTCTCCCAAACTATTTAACTCAAAGGGAGTTGCAAAATCAGCCTATTTCAAAGAAAAGAAATGTTGCCTGTTCCTTTAAGAACTCCTGATATATTTTTATGGTTTCTCATGGTTTATGTAAGCATATAAAAACATAATACTACAAATTATGTTAAGTTTATTTACTTTATATGATTTAGAAATGCACTTTCTGCATCATGAATGCTTTAAAAAAATTAAAAATATGTTATGTTACAAACAGTTGGGTGTAACGCGTTCCACAGTACTGCTTTACTGTATTTTAATTACATTTTTAAGGAACGCAGTAAACTAACGAATTACTTTTAAAATTTGTGTCATTTGATTACAGTTACTAAACTCAATTTAATTGTGTTACTTACGTTGCAAATATTGTTTTTGGAAGAAAAAAATGCTTCTTTTAAATCACGTTTTCTGCTGCAACATCAGTTAATGAGCATGCGCTTTTAAATTGCTGGAGAACATGAGCTGAAATAGTTGCTGTCAAGAGTGGTTGCTTCTTCAATCGTAAATACAGACATTACTTTGGTTTCATTGAGCTTGAAACAAAAATATTGCTGTGAAATGCAGTCTAAAGAACTTTCGACTAATTTGAGCTCAACCAGCAACTTGTTCAAGCACTTGAATAGAAAGGATTCTACGACAATACTCGTCACCAAGGAGGACAATGGCACTAAAAAACACGGTGGCCCAACTCAGCCTTAACAGGCTAAATTGAAATTGTTTGTGTAGGATCGGGAGTGAAGGTATCTTCTGATATGTTTGGGCGAACTCTTTAAGCCTTTTAAATATGTCAAGCTGCTGTGATCAACCCATTGTAATGTTTTTCAGTGAATATTAAATTATTGGAAGAGCTGCAGTTTATTTCATATTTTTATAGGTATATTTTGTTTTAAAAGCAACTTCAAAGTAAATTGTAATCTGATTATTTTTTACATGACGTAATTAGTAATGTAATCAGATTACAATTTTCCAGTCATTTGTAATCTGTTACTTTTTTTAAAAGTAATTTACCCAACATTGGTAACAAAATTGCCTGACTACATAAACGTGATTTGTGATTTGATTTGTGATTCACATAAACGTGAAACTTGATTTGTGAAACAAACTGTTGAAGTTGCAGAAAACTATCCTTTTTTAGAGTTCAGAGTTTCCAGAGACTGGATTACAAGTAATTATGTTTAGTTTAATTTTTTTTGTTACAAACTGAACATTTTGCTTTATTAGACCTCAATGTGTTATCAGGAGCCATGGCTATTAATTTGGTTTTGCCTTGACATGCTTCTTTAGCACTGGTAGCTGTTACCTTTCATTTTATGAACCACCAAGTGCCACAGTTTTAGCTAAAATATATTTTAAAGCCACCTACATATTGGATGTGTAGTAAATTAAGGTCATTTTCATTATCCCTTGAAACGAAACATGAATGTCTCCAACCTAGTATAGCATAGTCTAGCATTATTAAAAGAACTAGCCAACCTCACTAATGAAACCGGTAGACCCATCCCAAGGAGCTGCATAATGCATTTGTGCAGGTGTACAGACACAAAGACCCTGAAGCTGGCACGCACATTGCCGAGTCCCATATGAACACGGTCACAAAGTCACACACATGGTGATCAAACAAAAGAACAGGAACTCTACACCCACTCAGAGCTCACACAGACAGGACACACATGGTGACTGGAGAATCAAATGAACACCCACTCTATAAAACACACACACACACACACACACACACTTACCGGCTGCATGCCCTCCTCTCGTCGACGTGCCTGGCTGTGGCGTGTCAGGAAGGCCCAAGCCGACAGCCGATAGTGGTTCAGCAAACAGATGATCACAACTACCATTACAGTCATCACCACAATTATGATTATTATCTGAACAAACTCCAGTTCAGCTGCAGGAGAGAAAAAAAAACACAAAACAGAGAGAAAATAATTAGCAATTTTCACACAACTAAAGAGGTTAAAGGCATAGTTCACAAAAAAATAAAAAAAATTCTGCTATCATTTACTCACTCTTGACTTGTTCTAAACCAGTTTGAGTTTTCTTTCTGTTAAACACAAAATAATTTATTTTGAAAAATATTGGAAACTTGTAACCATTGACATCTGTTGAGGAAAAAAATTATATTATGGAAGTCAGTAGTTTCAGTTTCCAACATTTTTATAAATATCTTTTTTTTGTGTTTAACAGGGGAAATAAATGGTTTAAAACTCTTTATTTTTTGGTGAATTGTGTCTTTAACAGATTCTAAATCTTATTATTTTCAGTACAAAATTAGTTGTTTTTTCAACAACGCGAAGCTAGGATGTCACTGATGGTTGGCAGGGTAGTGTTTTATGGTTGTTAAGGTGGTTTGCTAGTGTTTCTAGGATAATCTGGCATTATTAGTCTGTTTTACGCCGTTCCAAAGCCTTTTATTGAAGTCGAGAAATATTCAGGCTGATTGCTTAAAAATAAAACCTCCTCTAAACCTCAAAAATACGCACAATTTAAGCATTTATGTTTCTTTTTTTGCAGCCCAAACAGTGTAAGTAAATCTAAATATTAAAGGGTTTAATTCAAAATTGCAATATTTATTATTATAAATGATGTATGAGCTTTCTATAGCATCAGTGAAGAAGCCTAAAGCTAGACAGTTGGATATGAATACAAGTGATGATAAGGAAGGCCCATTACATTCTTCATTCTTACCACCAGGGGGCGGTAAAGTGAACACATCTGGGAGTATTGAGACTGGGTGTGGGGAACAGACCAAAATCTGCCTCAAGTGACGCAACAGACTAATCCACAAAAAATGTGATAACATGACGTTTCAAATGGCTTTTCTGACCTACATCAAGCCAAGAAGAGAGAAAGACCGAAAAGTGAGAGTTTTTAGGTCATTTTTATTATTTATAGGCCAGTTCAAAGAGGACGTGGTCAGAATATGTTGTGAGCTAGATTTTAACTTGCACTCGCCACATAAGCAGCACATATGAATGCGTCTGAGCCTCTGTGCGAATTGATTTCATAAAACTCTTTCACAAACTCATGATGTCTTTGTAAGGCTTCTTCAAACAATAAAAGGAAGGAATTCATATTTTATGTTACGTCATGCTTTTCCACATCAGTAAAGATTTTAGTCTTAGCATGTTTTGGGAATCACAGTCTACTCTATATTCCCAGCTTTAGGGACTCTTTATCTTGTAAAGCATACAGTCATGTTGTTACATACAGACTAGACCTCTCTTTCATCCTCCAGCTGACCCTTGAACGCACCCCACCCTACTAACACACTTTCACACACAGAAGTGTCCCGTCAATACAGACTTGTTCTCCATTTTCATGAAATCTATGAATAATTGTATAGAAATGTGCCACGCATATGCCTCATTCACACTAGCAGCGACTTTAGCTGTCTGTTTCTCTGGGTGGTGACCTGCTGCAAACGCAGGTCTGTGTAGATCTACAGCACGGAGAATACAACCGGCCTCTGAGCGAGCTGAGAGAGGATCACGTGAGTTCTACTGGTGCTCCTATTGGCTGTCGCTCAAGAAAGTCGCTCTTCATTTGCATAAAGTTGAATGATTCTCAACTTTGTTGCATCGCTCGACATGCCCACCTGGTCGCCAACGGTCGCTGTGGATCGAGTAGATGGAGGACCTCGGAAGTCGCTTACTCTGTTGAAATGAACGGTTGCTTGTCACTTTGCCACTGCGAGTTGCTCGTAGTGTGAATGAGGCTATACATTCAGAAAAATCTTATTAACCCTACTCCCACATTCCCCTTTGTCACATTAAGGTTGACATGATGGAAATCCATCAAGTTTTAAAATCCATGCCCAATTAACCCAATCTACATTGGTGTTAGAGGTAATCATTAGAGATGTCCAGATCCGATCACGTGATCAGAAATCGAGCCTGATCACACGGTTTCAGACTCGATCGGAATTGGACATTACCTCCTGATCAAGACTCAAATATATATATATGCATATATTCTCATTATTTTTGAACACATCTATAGTTATGCTGTGGCACAGAGTTAGACCTCTTTCTTGACCTCACACAGAAAAAGCAACGCATGCGGAATGATATCACTTTGTTGCAGAGACGCTACTGGTTAAATGCCGGCAAATAAGAACACGGAAAACAGTTTGAAGCAGAAAGCGCGAGTATGTGGTAAAGTCTAGAAAAGATACAGCTGCTGATATGCACATCAATATGGCATCATTTTTGTGATGCTGTAGAACAATAATCATATTTATACAGTATTGTGATGGTTGGGTTTAGGGTTAGGGTATGGGTAGACGTTAATGAAATACAATTTATTGGGTAATTTAATAAATAACATGAATAAGACTGGGTACAACTACTGTTTTTACATTACTGTGATGGTTGGGTTTAGGGTTGGGTAGAGGTAGATGTTAATAAAATACAATTAATGGGAAATTTAATAAATAAAATAATTCTCGTTAACTTCCAGCCGCAACCATATCTGATCTAGCAACAACCCGAGTATGTCTGCAGTCTGGAGGTATTATAAAGTTGATGACGACAACATTGCCACAGCAAACTGTGAGATATGTAAACTTGGGATTGCAAGATGTAAAGAATTTTTTTATTTATTACTTGATTGCTCAAGCTACCTCACAGAAGTGCTCTGTTTATTAACAGTTGTTGAATGTTAAAATAAGCAGAATTAAATAAACAATAAAGACTGTCCTGTTCTGTAGGATCTGTTCTAGGATCTGTTTCTTTGCTCTTATTTTATTTTTATGTATTATAGAAGTATCGGATCGGATTTCGGTAGATACTCAAAATCAAATGACTTGGACTGATCTTGGGGCATCTCTAGTATCATTTTCAAACATATGGCTATAAAGCCACCAATACACACCAGACTTTGTTTTAAAGCAAGTTAAAAAAAGGTCTAATGAAATTAGTTGCTTTGATGCCACACTCCAAAAAGCTACCATTTCAAATGAGAAGCAATAATGCATTGAATATTCACCTAAATTTAGAGATCATACTGTACTCAATGATTCCATGTATACTTCATTTTCTTCTATTGAAAATGATGCAGTTCTGGTGACATATGCAGGAGTAATCCAATCAACAACAGATGAACCAAATCCCCCTTGATTCCCTCTTTTTTCTGTATTCCAATGCACTCGAACGTGTCACAATACAGAATAAAAGATGTGTTGCTAATTGAATTTCACTGCATTTTAAAAGCACTTCTGCAATATAAATCTAATAAATACTGACTTGTCAGCCACCCTAAACCTTCTTGACAAAAGCCAGTCTGAAATATCCATATAGTAGTTTAATAAGGAGACCTGAGAACTGAGTTTCTGACCTTTCTATCATGGCCACTTTCTATCTACAGTAACAAGGTCGTACCCAGGATGCAGTCGGGCCATGTAGTGGCACTGTTAAATAAGCTGCATTGGTGCTGGCTCCTTGCCATGGCTCCACTAGAGAGAGTGCTTGCAAGACAAGGCCCCATCTGTTGAGGGCTTGGAGGAGAAGACCAGAGACCAGACGCATCCCAGGAGTTAACCCAGCACAGGAGATAAAACGGCCCAAATCTGCCGCTCCTAACTGGATTATGGTCTGGCCCAGCTCCAAAAGACAGACAACTGGTGGTAGACTAGGGTGGGGTTGGTTGGCTTGAACATGCTGCAACTGACACATATCAACCTACAAGACGTTAAGGTTGTAATCTCATCCAACCTAAAGACCAGGCTCTGCTCTAACACCATTCCCTCATCCAGGACCATCCACTACCCCTGTAACACACTGTAATAGTTGTTTCTAAGTCAAGAGGTTAATCTCATCAGATCAGCCTCACTCTATCCTCCTTCAAAACGTTAGTTCTGACTAAAACAATGTGCAAACAAAAGATGACGCCATTTAATTGGATGGTACTAAGTGTGGTATTAAACCGTATAGTTTAGCGCAAATAAAAATGTCTTTGGTAAGGCTGGGCGATTTAGCCTAAAATCCAAATCTCGATTGATTGAACATTTTAACTCGATTACGATTTATGAACGATTATTTTATTTAAATTAAGTTTTGTACAGTAAATATGTTCACATATTGCCAGTGAGAGATTTTTGAATGAAGGGTGCATTACTTGATTTTAAAATAATTGCAGAAAACACACACTATCAACTATCTATCATTATTTATTGAACATCAACACTGAACAACTGAAATTAATCCGTGCCCCCATGCTCGTCAATGATATCAAACGACCAATCACAAAGCCTGAGCTACATGTCGTCGTGACGTGTAGTTACATTTTTTGAGAAGTGGCTGTTCCGGACCATACGCGTGCATTCAACGCAGAAGTATAAATCTGTGTATACTTAAAGTATAAGTCTTAACAGAGCAGGGTCACGTGACCACATGTGGTAGGGAAAGTAATTGAAAAAAATCAGCCTAGAAAAATATGATCGATTTTAGGTTATGAATGTCGATTTCGATTAATTGCCCAGCCTTAGTCTTTGGTCATCTTCAACTGATGTCTGAAGTATATTGCTTTTGTTGATAAGGTGACTCTTTTGCCATGTTGACTAAAGTCAATACCTGTATGTACTATAGATGTCTATCCCTCACAGTCCTGCTTTCATTTGTCCAATTAAATCCTAGGGTCCATTAACAGTAGGAGTTGTATTGGTTTGCCTGGACATGATTTGAGCCAAATTAGCTACTACTCAGCTAGCAATGCAACTGAATTCAGTGTGACTTCAGTATGAGTCATCAGCACTGTTTCATTTTATCAGAACGCTAACAGCGCAAGTTACATAAACTCGTAATCCTTATATAAAATCATATTCCTTGAGCCCCGTTTAACCTTCTCTGTGCTAATCGGAGAGCTCAGGCATCTAAGTCAGACGTGACGGCATCCCGGAAGATCTTTTAATGTGTTATGATTACAGACACAAACCCCAGACGGAGCAGACACAACAAACCATCGTCAGCCTGTTTGCGACAGGGCAGAAATGTAAACAGGCTGCGATAATGTGGCAACAACTGCACAACAGTGCACCTAAGAGCAAGGGAGAGAGGCAGCTGGGCTAATTCGGGTTAGCCTTATGTGGACTCTCTGAGATCAGACAGCTCAATCCTCTTACTGCTACGTATGCTGCTCTATTGTGTTGTTAGCTAAGAGGAGATATGCACTAACACCTGTCACAGAGCTTCTAACAGGCTCTAAGGTGAACTGGGTGCACATTGTTCAAGCAGTCGTCACCTCGTCTCCAAGACTGGAAAGCCCTGGCAGCAAAGAAGTGTGCTAGAGGCTGCGGGACCACTCTGTTCTGTCGAGGCCATTCTGTTTCTGAGCTGAAGGAAATGGAGGAGGCATTACATAAGCCTATCCGAAACTTTTTCCCCTCTCTCTCTCTCTCTTTTATACTGTGCTCACAAGCTGCAAAGACAACCAAGTCTGGCCTCCAGATCTATATTTCATGAAGCCATTTCCTGTTTCCTCCTCTCCGCAGTTTCATAACAGAAGGAAAACAGCTGTGCTCTCACGATCTGGGAGGAAAGAAACGGAGAGTGTGGAGGAGGAGGAGGGGAAGAGAGAGGCTGGAGAATGGGGACTGCTGCTCACTGCCAGCCATCTGTGCTCCGTCTCCAAATCTCTCCCCGGTACAGTACTATTCTCATAGAGTTGGGCACAGTACGTGGAGATCATGTCATAAGAGATCCAACAGTTGAACTCACAAAAGAGAGGGGAACTTTGAATTCATACCAAAGAACACATTACACAACAGATTTCCACGGGAAAGAGTGTGTGTGCGGTGAACGACTAATTTCCAAGTGACTTCATCGGCATGGTAAGACAGTTAGCGAGGACAAGAGAAAAACATTGAAAGTTTCCTTGCGTCTTCTCTAATTTAGGCCAGCTTGCGGTGCGGCGAGTAATAATTACTCTAAAATTGAGTATCCCAAGTATATTTCACGAACAATCCTATAGCTGGACGTGCGTAGAGGGTTCAACAACCAATATTAACACCCATGACTGCGGGTTGCGCTGGTAAAAAACAAAACCAAGATGGACATATTCAGTCATAACAGCACTGCTTCATCAAGCATAAGCCCTAATCTAGTTAACCATCCATTCACCCACGTCACAGCTCGAACCAGACAACAAAGGCATTATGGGAACTTGAGAGGGGACACATTGCCCCCTCCTCCACTGTTATCTGAATTGTCCCATCAGAATGGCAGACAAAAGGAAAGGGCACATGCCAGACACCCATGTGGGACGAGACTTGTGAGACGGCAGGTTTCACCCAGAAACACAATCATAAGACAGAAGCACATCTCCTTGGCGCAGTAAATGCCCCTTTCTGGAACATTCCCTAGCAACATACTATGAGTCACTTTTGGAGAGGCTGTGGAAGGGGCAAAATAATGAGAAAGCAAGCCAGAAATGTCTGCAGAGCAAAGTATTGCTATTTCAGAAAATATTTACCAGTGTATGAAACTCATTCCATCTAGAAAAGATGAAAAAGAAAGAGGCATATAAGCATTGTGGAATTTTCTGTTTTGGGGAAACTCAGAGAAAGGGGAGGGAGACCTTGTGAAGTCTTTCACCAGAGCAGTCCTTTTCTGGTGTGACAGACATTTTCCATTCACACACAAGGTGTATGAAAAAACACAAGAGACAGAGTGTGTGAGAGAGACGGTATATGAATGTGGGAGACGGAAAGGAAAAGAAAGTGAGGGCACTTCAATAAACTGAGTCTCATGGAACAAATGAGATCAGAGAACAGCTTAAAGAGCCACCCAAAAAATCAAAGACATGCCAAATCTATCGAACTGAGGCATACCATATTCAATCATGCTCAAATACTGGGTAAAAATGAATGCTGCTGAGAGATAGCAGGAAGTGCGATGGAGAACTAGGGCGCATTTAATCGTGCCAGTGGCAGGAGCTATTCATCTGTACCTCGCTGGCAAAGCGGCACTGTCACCTAAGCAGGGCGCAAGCCACTGACCTCGCTCTCTAATCTGAGATAAAGCTCTCGTATTAAAGAAACGCCCCATACGGGCGCCAGACACGTCTAGACTCCCCATGCCATAACACCCACTTTTCTTTAATTATTTAACCTCCCGGTAAGACTGTACAAGATAAGCTCGGACTAGGCCCAGACGCCACCTGGTACAGAGTCCCCCCCTACTCCCACCCCCCTACCTACAGCTCATCTCATCCCACCGGTGACACAGACTTACCACAAATATCCTTCAACACCCCTCTCCTCCTCTTCTTCTATTCGACAACCCCTTCTCTTCCTCCTCCACCTCTCACTAGCGTTCGCCCAGGCGGATTGAGTCATATCCCCTTGAAACAGGACCCAGCCCTGGGTTTAGTTCTTCATCAAATAGTGTTTGGTACATGATGTTCTCTCAGTAGTTTTGACGGCATAACAGAGCTTTTCAAGCCCTCTACAGTGCAACAGTGTGTGTGCTGACAATGGACACCGAACCTGGTTCCTAGTACACATATTCCTGGTATGTGTATACGTTCCTTAACCCTCACAATCAATGTTATTCTATGGTTAAGGCTACACACAAAGGAAATAAGTCAGTAACAACTGTAGCAAGAGGGTTGCTGGATTTTTTGATCCATGGCATGTTCTAAAATACATTAACCAGCCAAGGATTACAATCGGCTGGTTTTCCACATGATCGGCCTGACCACTGACCGACTGGTCTTCTGACCAATTCCAGCAGGTCTGTATTGTTAATGGCGGCATAGGCAATGATGTCATAGATATACCACAGCCACATGACAACATGTCGTCAGCACTGAACTTTACATGTTGACAACCTGATAAAGAATGCTGTACCCCTCTTCTAAGAAGGTAACTTTTACAGACCCTCCTCTACTCACCAAACTCCCCAGAAGTGACCTACTGGTGCATCAACAGAGATCTTTTGCTTGAGCAATAAGTGCTTGAGCAGACTTCTATTCTTCAGGTTCGGGATGCTCATTTTTACAGGTTACCTGTTATGCCGAGTTTACACTGCATGCTTTAGCCCTGATTTTCACTCGCAGACACGTTTTGTGGAATCGCTGACAAAAGCCCAAAATCAAAGGCAAATCTGTGGTCACACAAACGACAATCAGTGTGAATTATCAAAATCGCAATCAGACAGAAGGAGTTATAGACCACAATATCAAAATAATCAGCTTTACAATAACATAAAAAACAAAGAAACATTTGCTTGATCAGGATCAGCAGCAGCACATTGCAAAATTATTTATTGATCTCAACTACATTTTCTCAATTTGCACAACGCACAATCCTTGTTCCCTGCAGCTTCTCAAACATTTCCTCCTCCAAAATGTTTTTTTTTCCTTCTCTCTCTTTTAAGCCAGAGTTGTCGGCGTTTTTTTTTGTTTTTTACTATTTTTAAAATGTTTTTTGAGTATAAAATTGCTAGACATATCAGTCATAATTGCTTTCAGAGAAAGAGAAAACATTTTTGCATTTAAGTTGTCAGCAAGTATTTACCAGAACAAAATTAAAAATAGCAAATAGGTTTTTTTTTTAAATAATAGTGTTAAACTATACATACAAATATTAATCAATACTTATTTCATAAGCATATGCTTTAATCTTTGGAGTTTTGTGAAATAAGAAGAAAAGAAAAAAATATAAAGTTATAAACGGAAAAGTAACAGTTTAGGGGAAACCTTATATTATATTACATTATATTATATTATATTATTTTATAAATAATAAAAATATTTGTAATTAATTTTGGTAATTATTCTGTAATATATATTTTTTTATTTGAAATAAACTTTGTATTTGAACTTTGAAATTAAAATCTGATTCTGCAAAAATTGGTATGGGCAGGACAATTACCAAAATAGATCAGATTTGGCCAAGAAAATTACAATTAACCATCTAAAAAAAATGTTATAATTAAAACGCAATTACATGTCCATAGTTTGTGTATATCCAAGACACTCAGGTTGTTCAATAATAAAAAAATCAATTATGCAGAGAATTAAATGGATTTTAAAAAGTAAGCTGAAGTAAGTCCAATATGATATTGATGTTAACACCATTAAATTGAAATATACATATTGAAATTCACTACTTTCCCACACAGCTCAGGTGACGTCATCCAAAAATCCTTTCAAAGACTAAGCTTTTTTTGATTAAAAAAAATAAATAAATAAAAAAAAGAAATTATATATATATATTTAAATTATTATTCATTACAGAACTATTACCAAAATCAATTACAGATATTTTTTGTTATTTAAAATGTTATACAATACAATAAATTTTCCCTAAACTTATACTTCTTTCCTGTTGATAACTTTATATTTTTCTCTTTTCGTCTTATTTCACAAAAGTCCAAAGATTATATGAAATATGTTTTGAATAATTTTGTATGTACAGTTGAAGTCAGAATTATTCGCCCCCATGTTTATTTTTTCCCCAATTTCTGTTTAACGGAGAGAAGATTTTTTCAACACATTTCTAAATATAATAATTTTACTAACTCATTTCTAATAATTATTAAATAATAATTATAAATTATTTTATCTTTGCCATGATGAGAGTAAATCATATTTTACTAGATATTTTTCAAGACACTTCTATACAGCTTAAAGTGACATTTAAGGGCTTAACTAGGTTAATTAGGTTAACTAGGCAGGTTAGGGTAATTAGGCAATTTACTGTATAATGATAGTTTGTTCTGTAGACTATCGAAAGAATGAAGAGTCTAATAATTTTTACCTTAAAATGTTTATTAAAAAAATAACTGCTTTTATTCAAGCCGAATTAAAACTAAAAAGACTTTCTCCAGAAGAAAGAATATTATCAGACATATTGTGAAAAGTTCCTTGCTCTGTTAAACATCATTTGGGAAATATTTAAGAAAGAAAAAATAATTCAAAGGGAGCTAATAATTCTGACTTCAACTATATAGTTTAACACTATTATTTTATTATTTTGCATTTACATTCAGTAACGAACTGCAGAACAATGGCAGGTACGTGTATTAAGAAAACAATATGGATTCTGATCTAATTTCATTTGTACATTACATTGGTTACATATAACACATTTAGCTGGCTGTATATTCTGAACTGCATCGGTAACAGTCAGCCAAACCCTCATTTTTGGATCAAAAGATTAAACAGCTACAGTTACCCTCTTCACAAAAGCTCAATTTTCCTCCATTTTGTTTATCTGTTCTGCATGAACCAAACAACATAAATGATTGGAGAGCAAATGGCTCGACAGACACAAGTGACACAGCGCAAATAGCTCTCAAACATGCATATGTCACACTGCCAAACCGCAGAAAAACTCATACTTTTCCAAAGAGATAATGAAAATGATCACAGAGGAAAACCATTAAGAAAGAGCGCTAAGCCTTGCTTGCTTTAGTCCTGGCAAAGGAGCGTCTTCTAAACATAGCGCTGGGAGACTCGGAGAATAACTGCGAACATCAAGTCAACAACATGATGATTATGACTGGGTCCAGCATGTGACTTCACTCACTGCTGTAATATGAGATGTGAAGGTAAAAGCCCATCCTATCCGAACACTGACTCACTAGATTAACACACAAACAACCCCTCGGCCTCCATGCGCTCCCCGAGGAACACACTACCTCCAGTGCATCATCTCCTACGCAGCTGACAATGCCGTACACGCAGCAAGAATGAGTGGCTGACGATTGAGATCAAAAAAGAAAACTGAAAAAAAATAAATAAATGTCAGAATGAAACATACTAGGCCTTCTTGATCATAGAATGAATAGTTCTTGTTCTGGACTATTAATGCGCACCTCCCAAAGAGGTCAACAACCGCACAAATTTACACATAAGGAGCTATTTTTCTAGGTGAAAATGACACATTTACTTTTTATTTTAGAAAAGCCCAAAAATGGCTGTGCTATATTAGTCACCATTTAAGTGTATTGAAATGATTGGACTTACTAAATAAGTTTAAAGTAATGGTTGCAAACGATTTATATAAACAAACATTACTAAATAATTTTAGTTTGATTAAATGTAGCCCATATAAATTGTTTGCAACCATTTACCTTTAAAAAATTTGTAAATCCAATGGGTCATTTTTGTGTTTAGGTACACTGTAAAACCCAAAATGTTAAGGTAACTCAGACCATTTGAGGAAACCAATTGCAACAAACCATTTAGGTTCAAAAACTTATCCTAATGAGTACTATGAACTTAATCCATTTGAGTAAAAGTAGCTATTTAAGCACAGTAAAAACCCAATAAATGAAGACAACTCAAACCAACTGAGTACTGTGAAACCCAATAAGTTAAGGCTCAAACCAAAACTCAAACCATTTGAGGAAAAAAAACTCAAACTCAAACCATTTGAGGAAACATTATTGGTTTGTAGCAATCGGAAGTAACCATTATGAAGTATTTAATTAACTCATTACTCAACACTGAGTTCAAAACTCTTTTCAAATCAGTAGAATTAACCTTCAGTAAATTTTGAATTAACTACACTCATTTCATTTGATAAAGTTGACTGTTGGGTTTTACAGTGTACTACTTCACTGCATTTGTGCCTTATAATAGTGCAATGACTATATCACCGATATGGGATGTTCTCCTTTACCATTATTGGTCAAGTATCCATGAGGACAATGGTTATTGATTGCTAAAAACAACACATTAATTGTCTAATTCTATAACTGCATTCTACAAGCAATTTGTTGAATCATTTAGGTAACACTGTAATATAGGGACTACTTTTTACTATTGTCTAGTGGCTTATTCCCTCCATATTATTGAGATATTGGCTGTTTATTAGTAACTAATAAGTACATATTCTGCATGATATTATACTTATACTATCCTAATCCTACCTAATACTTAAACCCACTACCTCAATAACTTTTAATAATGAGGGGTTTTTTTAGCTTAAAGTCAGGGTTAACGGTTTGTTAATAGTCAGAATGGGGTATATGCACACAGACTTCAGAATTTTCCATTATAAAATCACCACGTTTAAGGTCTGATTTCTTTAAAATTCAGCAATCTTCACTGCCCGATAGATGTACCATATAAAGTGGGTCTCAGACCGTACAAGAAGCACTGCATTAAATTATATTTCCCCCCACGTGTCTTTAAAATATGACAGTTTATTTCACACTAGTATTTTCAATGGAGTTTCTGTGCTCGACTGCTGATCCTGATGGCGCTAGCGGTTACACTGTCTTCCATCTCATTTTATGCTTGAACAACTAAAAGACTGCCTAAAAGTCTTTTTAACTGAAAGTATTTTAATTACATCACAACATCGATGCTGTAAAAGGAACCTTATGAAATTGAAAATAGTCACATAAACCTTTCACTGGTAGTTTATCATTGGCTGAAAAACACTAGCTGTGCATATAGCCCACTGTACCTTAAAATAAAGTGTGACAGTAATTTGTATTTACAGAGTTTTGTGGTATGTTGGGTCCAACTTAACATTTACCCCAATTGCATTTTAAGCATTTACTGGCTATTAATCACAAACTTTGAAACTGTATCCTTTTATAGCCATTTATTTATTTATTTTATATTTTTTGTAACAAATGGCCTTTCATATCATATAAAAGATAAACCAAGATAAAATACGGTAAACTTGATACCCTTATTTTAACTTTAGTTGCATTTTGTGTAGCAAATTAGACACAGTTGAAGTCAAAATTATTACCCCATGTGAAATGTTATTCTTTCTCTACTATTGCTGTTTGCCAAATGCTGTTTAATGGTAAGAAATTTTCCCACATTTTTAAATATGATCGTCCATATAACAAATTTTGTCAAATTTGTCTTTGCCATGATAGCAGTAGATAATATTTTATATCTAGATATTTTACACTAGTATTTAGCTAAAGATGCTATTTAAAGCTTAACTAGCTTAATTAGGTTGACTAGGCAAGTTAATTAGGCAAGTCATTAGACAACAGTGGTTTGTTCTGTAGCCAAAACAAAAATTAAAAGGAGAAAAATTCTAAATGGGGCTAATAATAATATGGACCTACATTTTTATATATAAAAAAAAAATCAGGATTACAGCCAAACTAAAAGAAGAAAAAACATTGTATTAGTGAATACTCTGAAATTTTCCTTGCTCTGTTAAACATCACATAGGAAATATTTGAAGAAATAATTTCACAGGAGGCATGACAATTTTAACATCAACATATCAGACTATAAAATACAAAAAAAAAAATGTATAAACTGCATTTGTCAGTTAGTGAGTGTTAAGTTTTGGACCCTGTTTTTACATTACACTTTTTTACATTCTATCTATTTAAACTTATATATATATTAAATATATATATAGTTTAAATAGATAGAATGTATAATGACAAAAATGACAGGAGCAATTTAAAGGGAAATTTTTCCCAGACAGGCCAACTGCTGACTTAAAGTTAATAAAAACAAAGCTCCCCCATTCTCTCAGTTTGGGGTCAGGTGCAGAAAGGGGTGACCGACACACAATCAGATCCCCGACAGACTTTCAAATGAGGGTCAGGACACGCATATCCCTCCCCCAATATCAGCAACCAGCCACACCACAACAAAGATTTCATTTGATGAAGGTTTACTTTCCTATATATACAATAAGCTCCAACATTCCTTGTGGAATAGGTACAAATTAATTTGTACATTTAATTTTAAATATTACATAGATTGTTTGGCCATCACTTTTTTGGGATCGCATTTGGGATCAAAACCATTTCACTTATTTATAAATCATGACTGGAAACTGCAAGCCCCTTTTGTGACATTATTCATATAATAAAATGCCTATATAAAAACATTAGTGATATTGCTGCACATAATTCATAGTAGTGCTGCACAATATATCGTTTTAGCATCGATATCACAATGTGATCATTCGCAATAGTCACATCGCGAGCATACGCAATGTTGAGTCTGGATTATAGTTTATCATTTTGCAAACGTTAAGTCTGGATTAGAATTTATCATTTAGCAAGTGTGTGACTGTACACCTAAACACAGTTCGACTAATCGGAAAACAATCAAATATTTTTTATTTAATTTGGTATCTTTTTTTTTATTGAATCTTGTCGCTTGTAGATTGTTTCTTATATTTTATGCATATGATGATAAAAATGATAAATTCTTTCCAAATAGTTATTCAACTTAAATAGTGAAATTGTATTCATATTACAATATATATCGCAGAATAAAAAATATAGCAATGTTATGTGCAGCCACAATTCATAGTGCAAATAATTCTTCCTTGAGAACATTTAGTCATATTCAGGAGTAAAGATGACTTTGTTTGGTGTAAGACATTTGACAACACAGATAATAATATTAAATAATGTAAAAAGTGACTTGCAACACAATTCATGTAGCTGGGAATACATTTTCAATAATCACAGCTTTTTTTTTGTTAGTGTGACATAATATTTCACAGTTATTTTTTTATTGTAATTTTGAATTTATCTCACAATTGTGACTTTAATTAAGAGTATACCTTAGTATTTACTAGGGCTGTGCGATTTGGGGGAAATATCTAATAGCAATTTTTTGACCGATATTGCGATTGTGATTTGATTTGCGATTTAATTTTGTAGTCAAGACTCAGCTTAATAATCTGTTTTGTAGCTTCTTACTGCTAAAATGCAGTGAGTGCTATTTAAAAAAAGAAACTGAAAAGATATTAACTGTCCAACATTTATTTAAATTTGTTTTTAAATATTCAGAAATTAAACTTATTTTTCTCTAGAGCAAACAGTAAGCACACATAAAATTACCTTACCTTTCTGTAGACAAATTCAACTTAAATTAGGGAGATAATGTGTCTTATTATACAAACAAAAAAAATAACTAACATGGCTGATAAGAGGCAGGTTGAAAAGTTCTGATTGGACAGAATGAAAGTATGCTCACTCAATTGGCAAGTAAGACTGCAGTCACGGATTTGGTCTGGGCAGGGGAAATTAAATAATACATATATATTCCATATACTTCTTGCGATTAGCTAATCGCAGCGATTCAAATCGTGATTGTGATTTGTTTTTTTGATTATTGCACAGCCCTAGTATTTACTTTAGATGCCACAGGATCGCCGGCAGCTAGCTCTCTGCAACTCTCACATGGTCGCCCACTGAAGCTAAGCAGGGCTGTGCCCGGTAGAGGTGTGAACCTACACTGGTCTCACAGGTTGGTTCGGTTACGATTATCATGCCATCGATTCGGTTCAATTCGATATCTCGGTGCATTGACGATTCTTTCCATATACAGTTTTATATTTTCTTCACAGCACAGCAATTCTTGTATTAAAATGAATAAATATATTTATATACTATTTGTAAAACAATTTTGTCCTTTAATACAAACAGTCAGATATATAAACTGTACCATTAAACAACACAAGCATTTATAGCAAATAAACAAATATAAATATCCCGCTCACTTTCTGAGCCTTGTCAACCAAGTTCTTTCTTAGACCCCTTTGATTGGTCGCGTGCTCAACAGAAAGGGCTGCGATTGGCTCTTACATGCTGGTGCTCTTCACAGATGCACTCATGGGCCACAGTGAAAGAGAGAGAAATGGAGTTTACTTTCATTCTCCTAATCGCCGTGAAATAGAGGTTTCTGCTGTAAGTGTCAGTGAAACACTCTCTAGCAAACACACACAGTGAAATTGTGCAGTTTTTGAGTTTTTAAGTAGTTGGAGCGTTGTAAATACTCACGCTCGCCTCCCTCGCTATAGTATGCTCTGGCGACAAAGCGCATATGAGATAAATGACGTCAGTACATAATAACCGGTTATGATTATTACTGAACCGATACCGAATTGTCTGCGTCTGCATCAAGGTGCACTGAAGTAACAATTAATTTTAACATCCCTAGTGCCCGGTCAGTACCTGGATGGGAGACCACATAGGAAAGCTAGGTTGCTGCCGGAAGTGGTGTTAGTGAGGCCAGCAGGGAGCGCTCAACCTGCGGTCTGTGTGGGTCCTAACACCCCAGTATAGTGAAGGGGACTCTATACTGCTCAGTGAGCACTGTCTTTCAGATGAGATGTTAAACCGAGGTCCTGACTCTCTGTGGTCGTTAAAAATCCCAGGATGTCCTTCGAAAAAGAGTAGGGGTTTAATCCCGGCATCCTGGCCAAATTTGCCCTCTGTCCATCATGGCTTCCTAACTATCCCTATATCATAATTGGCTTCATCACTCTGTCTCCTCTCCACCAATCAGCTGGTATGTGGTCTGGCGCAATATGAATGCTGCACACTGGTGGTGGATAAAGATATTCCCCCTAATGTCTAAAGAAAAGCGATATATATATATATATTTATAATAATAATAATATAATTATTATTATTATTATTACAATTGCTTCTTTATATTTCACAGCTTCAAGTCACACTGTAAAAAAATATTGCTGCCTTAAATTTCTTAAATCAAATGAACTTTTCTAATCATCTCAACACATCAATCAAGCTGACTAAAAATACGAAATTGAACTTTTTGTAACTTAAAACATTTAGTTGAATCTGATTAACTTACTAGAATAAGTTAAAGCGACATAAAAATATTTGTTGTCTTGACTTTTTTACAGTGCAATCTCTCTCATAATTAAGACTTTCTCATAACTCTAACATTAATATCTTCCATTTTGTTCTTGTATTTTTACCATTTTTATCTTCATTTGTATCTTTATTAACAGTAACTGTGACTTTCATAACTGACCTTATTGCTATAGAGTATATTGATCTTATACTTAACATTTTATGTAATTGCAAACTGCAGCTTTATATATCACAGAATGTTTTTTTTTTTCTCGTAATTCTTACTTTTAATCTCAGATTTGCTTTTTTACATTTCACATTTTCAACTTTATCAATCTGCAAGTTTAATTGAGAATTTGTTTGATTTATTTATTTATTTTTTTTTACAATTTACACTTTATATATCTCATAACCGCTATCTGTTTTGTGTATACATGTGCGATGAAACATAAACCTCAAATATTTAAATTATATTCAAATATTCTTTTATGTTTAAGTAGGGTCCTTCTCTGGTAATTGCCTATGCAGAAAAGATTGTTTTTATATTTAAATCAGGCAGCCTGCAGACCACGAGGACGAGCGCGATGAATGAGAAGCCAAGGGTTACGGCTGAGACCTTCTGACCTTTCAGTCCTGAGAGCAGGGGGTAGAAGGGCTGATGTCTGAGAGCAGGACCCAGTGCATGCATGCCTGATGAGAGGGGATGGGTGCGAGACACACAGTCTGATAACATCACGTCTGATCTGATTCTGTTGCGTCTGCTGTCTGCCCGGGTGTCTCTCTTGCCCGGAGCACCAATGCACCATTTTACAACAACAACAAAAAAAGAAAAAGAGGCAGCGGAAGGGAGGCCAGACGCTGTGTGTGTGTTATGTGGACAAATCGTTTACATTCCTGGGTAAAAACTAAACAGCGTCGCTGCTTTAGATATGTCTGCGTTCTGCCACGACTGTTTGGAAAACCAAAAGCAGGATTTCTTTTTTTAAATCAACTTCTACAGTATGTCTACATTTACAAATAAAAAGGTTTATCTTATAAAATCTTTATAAAGCAACTGATGATGTTTATATATTTTCTGCATTCAGAAAAAAAACAAGTTTGGCTTTTCATGCTAACCATTTAAAAAAAATAGAATGTGATAGGTCAATACGGTGCTCAGCATATTTGAGTACACTCCATTTCTCAATGAGTATAGGCAATGTATTTTGGTGCATTTAAACAAAACAGATTAAAAAGATATATTTATTAAAATAATATTTTAGTTACCAACATATTTAGAAATTGAAAGATAATACAAATAAATTCAAGCAAAATATTGCAAAAAATATAATTTCAAGTAACTTTTTTCAATTTTTTTGCTTCTCTTGATTTTTCTCTTTGTTAAATTTGTATTTAATATTTTTCTATAACATATAAATTTGAGTGTACTAGTTTTTGGACCATTATCGTGAGTTCTTTTGTTAGATAAGCTCCAGATTTAGCTTCAGTACTGACTAATCTAATGTATATGCACAAATATAATATTGCTTCCTATTAAAAATATGAATTTAAAAGATCAATTTGTGAGGGATGTACTTGTATATGCTGAGCACTGTATATAGTGATCAGTTCATTTCGACCAATAACCAAATTAAGCATTTTTAAAAAATCTAGTAATCTGCCAACCACCTTAAAAAAGATTAACATTTATTTAATGCTCAAATGATATATCATTAATGTTTTAATCGTTTAATTAAAAATACAGAGAAAAAAAGTATAATATAGCAAAATATTATTATTTCTTAAATATGTATTATTATTATTATTTTAGCTCAAAAAAATCTGATATAGTAACACTAAATATCCAGCAGAATTAACTTCATTCTTCATTAACTATTCTATTATAAGGGCCCTTTGATTTCCACAAAAACCCAGACAGAATTGCAGAATACATTAATGAGAATGAAACTATCTGAATATTGTGGAAACTCACAGAATTCATCTTATTAATGGTATTAAACCACTATCTGTGAATATCAATCGCCAAAAAGTCATATCATGTACATGTATATGTACTTTTTGCATTCATAACTTGAACAAACTGACAGATGACTACTGCATAATACAATGTTTTTGTTAAAGTAATAATATAAAAAAAATACAAATACAGTTGAAGTCAGAATTTTGTCACCCCCCTTTAAGTTTTGTTTTCTTTTTAAAATATTTCCCAAATGATGTTTAACAGAGCAAGGAAATTTTCACAGTATGTCTGATAATATTTTTTTCTCCTGGGGAAAGTCTTATTTGTTTTATTTCGGCTAGAATAAAAGCAGTTTTTAATTTTTTAAACACCCTTTTAAGGACAAAAAGCCCCTTTAAGCTATATTTTTTTCGATAGTCTACAGAACAAACCATCGTTATACAATAACTTACCCTAATCTGCCTAGTTAACCTAATTAACCTAGTTAAGCCTTTAAATGTCACTTTAAGCTGTATAGAAGTGTCTTGAAAAATAATCAGTAAAATATTATTTACTGTCATCATGGCAAAGATAAAATAAATTCGTTATTAGATATGAGTTATTAAAATTATTATGATCAGAAATGTGTTGAAAAAATCTTCTCCCCGTTAAACAGAAATTGGAGAAAAAAATAAACAGGGGGGCTAATAATTCAGAGGGGTTAATAAATTTGACTTGAACTGTACATACATTTTTATAATAATAATTATAATAATAATAATAATAATAATAGTAGCAGTAGTAGTAAGTAATAATAATAATAATAATAACAATAATCACAACTTTATTTTAGGCAATAAACAGTTGTTCATGATTCCACAAGAAAAGAATCTAAAAGTATTTAATCATGAGAATCTTAAATTTTTGTTTTTTCAGTATTTTTTTAATAAACTCATAATAAATCATTGAAAAGTATATAGTTTAATGATTTTAATTAATCAATAATTACACATGCTTTTTAATCACAAAAATTTAATACTAAATAATGAAGCTCTTTTATTTGATTATATAATAAGGCCCTGCTATTATATGATTTGAAGCTCAATAAACATTTCTTATCTTTATCAATGCTGAAAACAGATGTGCTGCTTAATATTTCGATTCACCTAAACTTTTGAAAAAATTGTTTTGGCGAATTTTAAAAAGTCTTCAGTCTCATAACTCTCTTGATACTGCTTAAAACCTGCATCATTTGACCACTACAATTAGGAATTGACTTCATTTTTCTTTATATCTTACATAATTAACAAAACCCTCACACCAAACAATTGCCACTGTGTTGTCTGACTCCCTAAAGGAAACAACCTCCATATAAAAAGAGCCGACACAAGTCTAGTCCTCTGGTTACACAAAAGCCAAAAACAAGCGAGAGACGTGCAACTCTTAAACCCTATCCATTATCAGCACCCACCCCCCCATCAGACAGCATGAATACATACACAGGTCTGTCCAGATCTGACTCTGCCACACAACACTCCTCCCCGCATGGCTCGCCAAACCCCCAGCATGACTACCAATCGCCTGTGAGACGAGTCCCCTGGGGCCCATGCAGAATCCCAGAGGGCGGGTGGGGGTCCAGACACAAAGGAGGAGACCAGGGCCAATGTCAAGGCTGGCTGACTGCTCCGGGAGAGGCTCAGCTGCTGCTGTCAGAGGTGACACCCGGAGCTGCCCTCTCTTTGACTTCCACAGACACCCCGAAAACCATGGTGAAACGACCCGACAACATAACAAAATAAACAAACAAACGGGGGCTGGGTTTGAGCCTGTCCTGACATCAGTGGAGACACTAACTAAGAGAATGAACCTAATTTAACTACAATTTGAAAGTTGCATTGTGTAACTTTTTTTTGTTCAGAAATACCAATAATGAACGAGTATTTTATGAATACATTTTCTTATCCTGAATCAGTCTTTAATAGATGCCCATATTGGGACTAACTGGGATCATTTGAGTTGATCCCTGTGGTAGAAAATTCCAGTAAGTGCATGACTTGTCACAGGGCTAGACAATACAATGATAACAATAATTATTGAGACAGTTTCTTTCGAACAAACTATAACATACTCAAAAATCTCTTATTCATCCGCACAAACTTTGTGTGAGTTTGTTAACATTCCAACAGGTCTCGAATCGACCAAAGCTCCCAATTCAAGTGCGTGAATGAATAGGCATGTTGAACTATAAAATAAATAAACAAATAAATAAATAAATAATTCTGCCATCGTTTACTCAACTTTAACTTACCCTCACCAGTTTGAGGTTTTTTTTTCTTGATGAACACAAAATCATAGATTGAATAATGTTGAATACCTGTAACTACTGACATCCATAATATTTGTTTTTCCTACTTTGGATGTCAATGTGGCCCTTTTCACCAGTGTTTCTCAACCACGTTCCTGGAAGACCACCAATACTGCATGTTTTGGATGTCTACTTTGTCAGTCACACTCATTACAGGTCTTTCAGTCTCTGCTAATGAGCTGATGATCTAAATCAGGTGTGTTTGGTTAAGGAGACATGAGGTGCATCCCGAATTGCATACTTATGCACTATTCTACTCCATTTTGTAGTATAAATAGTGTAAGTAGTGCATTCACACTGAAATTCTAAAAGGATTAAGTGCAATTTAAATACCTAATTGATGCACTTATTCGACTGTTAAAATGAAGCCAACAGCCGCTGCTTTGCTCTCGTATAGCTGCTTTGGTCACTGCTTTGCTCATGTATAGCTAAAGGGGCGGGACTTTCGGGCACTGATGTTGGATTACTTTATTTATTTTGGATTGTGAAAACAAAATTCTCCTACAAGAGTGATTATACCACCTCCTGATGGTGAATGCAGTTATACTCAAGGCAGCTATTATTTGGTAGTTTAATCATTTATTTCGCTAATTTGGCAACCGTCAAACATCATCTGAGAAACGGTTGATCTTCCGCTTAGTAAAAAAACCGTAGTGTTCCATTTGGGATGACACTACATTCATATACTATGCTGTTGAGTATGTAAGTGCATAGTGCAGAAGTGCATAGTGTAGAGTGCCATTTGGGATGCAGCTATGGAAAATGTGCAGAGCTCGTGGTCCCTTAGGAACGCGGTTGAGAAACACTGCTTTACACGTCAAATATGGGAAATTTAATGTTTTTTGTCTGTTTGTTTACAGGATAACAACGTTTATGGAATAGAAAATGCATAAAATTGAAAATGGGTTACAAAGTGGAAGTTTAAAACAGCACCATTGTTGTGTCTGTGTAAACACCAGAAAATGAGTGTCTTTAAAAGCAATGACATCATGCACTTGCATGGTCCATGTTTAGGGAGATGTAGATTAAAGGCAAGCACGAACAAATGTATGTGGCAATGCTGTTGTTGCTCAACTGTTTGATAATGATGCATCAACAAAGTGTGAATTTACTTAACAAAACAACTAAAAGCGGAGATGCATCTTAAATGGCAAATTCTACATGCATGACAGCACTCAGCCACCACAGGCATGTCGTCATCACTTCCTTATAGATAATGTTTACTACGAAGAGGACAGCACCGAATACTGGCCTGGCATATGTAATACAGCATTTTAGGCTTTTTTGTGTATGTGTTAATGTGGATCGTTTTGAAAAGGTCGTCATGCAAAACATAACTTTTTTTTTTTTTTTAAACGCAAGGGTAAAACGTTTCCATTTTTAGCTACATCGTCATGTAAACAGAGTAGGGCTGCACAATTAATCCAAAAGAAATTGTGATCTCGATTCGAGCCCCCACACAATCTTAATCCAGCATCTCTATGATTAAACCAATTATATTTTCCAGTTCAGGAGAGAAGCATAAAGGCGGTTGCTTAAGTCTTTACATTGTTATATATGCGTTGCTCAGCAACATGGACACCTCCAAATGGTGTTAAAAGAGTCACATACTGTTTTTCTAAGGAATATTTCATCCAAAAATGCAATTTCTGTCTTCATGTAATGATATATTTGTGGCGTAAAGTTGTAAATAACGTTTAGTTTGCTGTGCAGAGCGATTGTTTGGGAGTCGCACGGAAAGTTTTCCTCAAAGTGAAGGCATCCATGACATGAGCGCACTTGACAGTAAAAGTGAAACCAAAAGCGTGCACATCATTTAAATGACCATAACGCATTTTAGAGTTATGATTATGGCAAGCAATTGATATGTCTTTTCTTTCATAGCAAACACAGTGTTGTGCATGAAAATAAATATTTAACATTGTCAGTATAACTACTCTAGCCTATATAACGTTGAATATAATGCAAGAGGTAATCTGATAATGACAATTGTCTCATTTTATTTTTGTGGAAAAAAAGTGGTCTAATAATGTTGTCAATGACAGATTGCAAGCATACGTCTCAAACACAATAATTCAACTTCAGAATTATCAATAGTTGTATTCTGATGACATCACTTTCCTGTGCAATAACAACCAGGGCAAGTTTATTCAAGTCCACCATTCCAAGTCTATACAAAATTTAGCATTTTAACCAACAGTAGACCTGTACATAGGCCTAATATTGTTGTTTTACCATATGTTTGGGTAATAACAAATAATAACCTACTCATATTAACCTTTTTTTTACCGTGAGAATATCGTCATCTTAGGGCTGGACAATAATTCGATATCAATATATATTGCGATAGATTTTTTTTCAATAATGGTGATATGATTTTTGAACCCATTTCCGGTATTTCGATATAAATTTGCATATATATATATATATATATATATATATATATATATATATATATATATATATATATATATATATATATATATATATATATATATATATATATATATATATATATTATTATATACATAAGATCTTATACATTTTATCACTTGTCACTGAATGACTTTCAGTGCTCAGCCGTCAGAAAGAGCGTGACCACAGTGATTCAAACCTGCGTGATGACGTACATCACAGACACGCTGCCAGCGCTTAGCAGCACACAGTCTTTTACAGTCTATGGCAGCACAGCAGTTGGTTAAGCTCCGTGACCGTCTCAGAAAGTTTTAGCTACAAAATGAGTGCCCTGAATGCAGATGTGAATGAACAAGCTTCCACAGGTAAGAATGCAGACGAAATACAGTAGTTGATATAAGAGAAGGAAGACTAATGCAGTGGGGTGGAAGTGGTTCGGCTTTTTAAGTTCCGATAAACGTATAGTTTCGGTGCTCTGCAAATTGTGCAAATTTATCGCGCGATACAAAAAAAGCCGTTAATCTATTCTCAAAGTTGAGTTGGGAGCTGGGTCTATTCTACGCAAGCTAATGAAAGCTATGACTTTCACCTTGGTATTTTAGCGCGGATGTATACCTGGCCGGTGAGCCGTCTAAAGAGTGCCCTTCTGAATCAGATCAGCAGGATGCCTGACTCTAACTGCAGTTCGGCAGTTTCACTTTAACTCATGAACATTTTCTTCATGCGCCGTGACAAACTGGGGTATTAGACTCAAATAATGAGTAAAGACTGGTGAGAGTGTTATGGAATTTAAAAACGCAGGCCAAATGGAAAGAAAAAAAACTTCCGCATTTCGCGGTGTGTGTGTGTACGCGCGCCTGTGTGTGTGTGTGTGTGCGCGGTCCTTTACTGACAGCCGCCTGTGTGGATCTTGTCGGAAAATATGGCGAAAAGTCCTACATGACGGTAATAGTTTGTCAGTATTGCCACTAATATCTGCATACTCTACGTCTTAATTCCTTTTCTGTTTAGTTCAGTTATGACTTTAGTCGCATTAAGGTCATCAAAAATCGCTGTTTACATGGTGGACTCTTAATCAGAGTATTGTTTTAATCCTATTAAAATCGTATTAAAGTATTGTTGCCCATGTAAACATACTCAATGTTTGACACAGCGTCAGGGCTCAGTGAACTTGCCTTTGCGAAGCAGCATTTTCTGTATGTAGGTACATCAAAAGCAAGTATGAAATGGCTGTTTGGAGCTTATGTAGGCCTACAGTTCAACATTCATGTTTAACTGAATAAACAGTTAGTAAACACAAGTACATCTTATTGAACATCATTTATTTTCATCACCAGTTATATAGTAGAACAGTTTCTCAAGCAGTTTGTGATGCAGTTTGGAAACAGGAGATAAGCCCCTGGTCTAATGCGCCACCTGGCTTGAGAAACCCTGTTCTCAAAGACTTATTTTGGTAGCACACATATTCTGAATGCCATCAGCAGAATTCAAATGAGCCATTTAATCTAGATTAATTTCAAGATTAATCTAGATTTAAAAAAATTTTTTATGCCCAATCTATATATATATATCTATATATATATATATCTATATATATATATATATATATATATATATATATATATATATCTATATATATATATATCTATATATATATATATATATATATATATATATATATATATATATATATATATATATATATATATATATATATATATATATATATATATATATATATAAATAAGTCTGAGAGTTTTATTTATTTGATAGTTTATTTCACATTTATTGTTTGTAAAGGCTAAATACAAATAAAAAGTGAACATTAATTTTATTTTTTGTACTGTTTTTATTTAAAAAAAAAAAAGTTATAAGAGTCTGGAGGTATTATAGACTTTACAAATTCAGATGTAGTCATTTGTAGGTACAGACATCCATTGTGTGCGCTCTTGGCAGTTTTTTCCTGTCTTTTTAATATTGTCCATATCGATATCGGAATTATATCGTATCGACCGAAATTAAGAAATATATCGTGATATAATTTTTTGCCATATCGTCCAGCCCTACGTCATCTTTATTTTAAGCAAAAAAAATTGTGATTCTCATTTTAGCCACAATCATGCAACCCTAAAACAGTGTATATGGAGCAGTCGCCAATCAAATTGCTTACTTATCAATACTTTGATGGCTATTTAATATTGAATAAATGTATCCAGCTGTAAATAATATAGAGAAAGTTTAAATTTAATTGCGTATGTGTTATGTGTAAGAAAGTTTTAAATGAACTATTCTAACATAGTCATTTCATTAAAAAAGATTCAATGCTTAATTCAAATTAATTTAACGTTGAAACAATTTTAACTCAGAAATTGACTTTCACAAATAATTTCTAAGCAGCGACAATTAAAACACGCTGTAAAAAAAATGTAATGAAAAAATTTAAGACAGCAAATATTTTTATGTTGCTTTAACTTATTTTAATAAATTTAACAGGTCTCAACTACATTTTTAGTTATACATAGCTTAGGTTAATATTTTTAGTCAGTTTAATTTATGCAAGTTGAGATGACTAGAAAAGTTAATTTCATTCAACTAGAAAAAAAAATTAAGACAGCAAGATTTGTTACAGTGTATTGAATTAAACTTGAAATTAAGAATAACTAAATAGTATTTTCTTGCAAAATATATTCCAATAATCTCCATTTTAGTGAAAACTATCATTTTCATTGGTAGCATCTACTATAAACCGCTTCTCTGTATTTCTTTAAACGACTTTAAGTAGCTTGTAGCCTATAGGAAGCCACTTATCAAATACGCACATGCCAGTTACAAAAACTGATGTTTTTATCCCATCAAATTTCCTCAGCGCAACACTGAAGTACATTGAAGCTTAGGTGCATTTAACAATCATATGGAAATGGAATAGTGCGTTTTACTGTGTTAGGTTTTAGTAGCATTGTAAAAGATGAATGTAGTTACCCCTCAGCAGCCTGACCCGCCCCCTGTGAGCCTTAAAACCCTTTTGACATGACATCGAGCCACACACACATACACAGCACACACCCTCCTCGAAGCGCGAGCAGCCCATTCAAAGATTAGCAGGAGGGGTTGACAGCTGACCTCCGGTGTGACCTTATCATGCACTCGCACACGCACACACACACACACACACACACACACACACAAAACCCTCTGAGCTTGTGCATTGGGTGCATTAGATTATTGGATGGAGCGCTGTTATGGGCGAGATGGGCCTGTAAAGTCCGGTTTTGATTGACCTGCCCGGGGTTACTGGGGCAGGAGTGTGACCTTGAGCGATGCTGGAGAGGAAGGGCTGAACAGAGCATGCATATTGTATTGGATAGAGTGCAAGGGCCCATGCGGTCGTTTGACTGACACCTCTCTAACAAGGCAATTACTGATCTCTGCGATGTGTTCGCACTCTTCACACAACTGCTCTGCTCACAAACACTTATGCACAGTACACACACGATGTGAATCACTAACACATCCTGCACAATTTCACAGAGCTGGTAATAATGAATGAGACCTAAATGTTGAACAGTATATTAATGATTAAGATGGACAGTATTAGATTTTTTCTTGTCTCTTTTAAATATTAATATCTGATTGGGTGGATATACACTCATAATACGGGGTCTATTCATCTATTCATTTCAACAGTACTTTTGAGATCTGCCAAACAAATAGTACAATAAACTGTAATATACTATTTTGAAGTATAATTTGAACTAAAACTGTAGATTTTAATATAAGATGGTAAAAATTGTATATTTAAAAAGTATATAATTAAGATATTAACCAGTGTACTGTTATATAAACAAAATGTGGCAAACTGTAAATTTTAAAGCATCAGACAAATTTAGATACAAGTACATTTACACAAAGAACTGGTCTCTAAAACATTTTTGTCTTTTGATTGTATACCAATGATACAATTAGTAAAGATTACAAATAAAAATTAATATAAATTTATTTGAAAAGAAAAAAAAAATACATTTATACAACAAAAATGACAGCAGTGTGAAAAAAAGCAGTTAAGAAAGCATCTGGTCTTGATGTGTATATGTTTGCACTCATTGGTGCAATTTAGCACTTCCATCACATCAGAACATGTTTATTAATATAGGATTATTACCAATAACAACACATTGCTATAAAGCAAGCAGCTTTACATTATTAAACACAAATAATGGTGTCAAGAGTTGTGAAATTAAACTATTAAAACTATAACTTGACTTTCTGATAATGTTTAATTTTTACATTTATGAATTCAAAACAACATAAAAAGTATCATTACATTAAAGAAATAGATTGGTAAGATTAAAAGTTGATCTGGCCGAGAACTGCTTTGTTTAATTTAAGAGTGTAAAATATTTTATAAGCAAAAATGTGGTGAATAAAAATGTATTGTAAAAAAATAAAAGTATAATAGTGACACAATTGATTTATAGTCATTTATAAATGAATAGTGATAGAATTGTTTAGGGTTTTCGGTTTTCAAAAGCTTAACTACTTATCTTTATGTATTTATCAGTTAATAACTCAGTATTGTAAATGCAAAAGCTGTAGAATAGAGCCTATAGAAGAGGGGTGCCCAAACTCGGTCCTAGAGGGCCGACGTCCTGCAGAGTTTAGCTTCAAACTAGGGTTGGGCTGATAAACAATATTATATCGAATCGCGATAAAATTTATCTCAATAACAATGATAAGCTCTGTACTTTTTTACTTTATATTGATCTAAGAGCCAATCACACAGCAGAAATGTGCAAATATAAAAGTGTGTTGATGTTAGAGATGTATCGAATTTGCAGCCACCAAAGATTTTTCGGCTGAAAATATGTTATGCCATTTAATGGACCCCTCTAATTTTTGTGGCTTCAGTCATTGTTGGGGTACTGTTGCAAATCTGGAAGCATTACCAACTTATATTAAAATATATATCATTATCGTTCAATATGGAAAATAATTATTGAGATTGCATTTTTGTCATATCGCCCAGGCCTACTTCAAACTCAATAAGACACACTTGAACCAGTGAATCAAGCTTTTACTAGGGTACTAGAAAATTCTGGCAAGTGTGATGAGGCAAGTTGTAGCTAACCCAAGCTATAGTTTAATCAGTGGAATTATTAGCCATTCAATAATAAATATAATTGTTAGATCAATCGATTATCAATAGCTTGGTTAACCCCCACTGTACACTGGAAGAATTAGTTTTGAAGGTTAAATTAAGATTACCGAAGTACCTTTTCAGAAAAAAAAATCATTTGAATCTTTGTACTTCAAAGTTACATTTACATTCAATGTGTTATTACATCATTCCTTTGTGATTAATGTATAGTTTAGTAGCAAACTTTGAGTGAATAATATTTTCAAATACACCCTACACAGATTATTTTGCATCTTTCAATTTCAAAAACACAGAGTAAGTTTATAACACAACTGGCAATGAAATGGTTATCCATTGGAGAAGTATGGGAAAATTTTGAACATCCTGCAAAAGAAGTTATCTGTATCATTATCTTAGGTTGTTAAACCATTTCTTGTACTAAAAATCTCAATATTTCAATGTCAAGACATAACCTTACAAGCATAACTGACTGTATTAACTTTAATGACATTCTAAAACAAGTTTAGTTAAGCCTAAAAACACACCAACCTCCTACGCTAAACTTTACTAGCATATTTCTAAAGGCAGCATCTTGTAATAAATAGTTAACAGCGCAGACAGAACCTCTGGCCTCTGACAATAAACACTCGACTCTTGTGTCCCGTCTCAGGCCTCACCCTTTAGTCCCGGGCCAAGCTTCGGCCCGCCAGTGGAAAATAAAAAAGGTGCCAAATTGATGCAGAGATCAGATATTGACGAGGATGGTGTTTTTATCCCCTGCGTATTCGTTACATACGAGCCGCAGCGCACTAGTGAGCACAATGCCAGTCCAATATCCTGTTTCTGGTGCTTGACTTTGGCCGCTGCCCCACTGGAAATGGGACTACAGAAGCCCAGGCATTGGTGAGCAGGAAAGCTAGAAAGAAAGATTGTGCAGCACGACTAGCGATGCAACAGTGCCGTTCCACACGGCGCTCTATTAATAGCCGGGTTCTGTTTTCACTGGAAATAGCCGTATGGTGGAAGGCCTTTGTCAGATAAGATAAGCAGCCTTTCGCTCTCAAAAACCTCAGACCGAGACTGTGCCTAAATCAGCAGACAGAACAATGGCTTAAATACGGTCAGACCTGGAAAAGACAGCAGGGAAGAAAGCTCCTAGAATAACACACGCAATAAAAACGCGATCTAATCCAGCCATTTGAGGTGAGCTGAATGCTAAAGCTAATATGTCACTGATTACATTAGCATGGTTAGCATACTGAGCACAAAAAAGTCATTTTTTTTTTAGGTTTGTGTATGTGTGCTGTGTCACTGGCTCCCCCAGTTTTCCTGCTGCCCCGATGCAGCCAGCACTGCAGCAGAATCTGAGCGCCAAGTCACCAGGCATTCCACTGTCTGCACGGGCCGTCCCGAACACCACAGCACAGACACAGGAAGCCACCAATGCACTCTAACATTCATGTGCAGACACACTTATAGTGTTGGTATGTCTTCTCATTCAGGACATTAAAAACACATATTGGGCAATTTAGTCCTAATAAATAAAATAAATAAAGGAATATAGTGCATCTATTAAAAGCGTACGGGTCATATTTTATCTGAAAAATCAAAAGGAAGTATTAAGAAATTATTAAGAAAGCAAAGTAAAGTTTATTTTAGGATCATTTAATTTGTTTGCACTGACTAATTTCATGACAATTAAGCTAATTGTTTTATTATTGTCTTAATGCAACAAACCGTTATTAAAAAGACCTTACATTTGTGTTTATTTAATTAAACAGTCAATTGTATTACAATCATGAAAAAACATAATAATAAAAATAAATCTCTATTAGAGAGCTGGGAATTGCCATAGACCCTTCACAATTCTGGAATAAGTCAATTGTTAAAAAAAAAGATTCCATTATAATGTTGCTATGACTTAATAAATCAAGACATAAAATAAACAAAAACAGACTGACAAGATATTGAAAAGATATATTTTTTAAACCTGGCCTCACTATGTTATATTAGATTGCAAATACCAGTTTTCTGGCATTTAATGGGATGGAAATCACCAAATGCAGCCATATCAATTAGCATTTAAAAATCCTTTACTCTTTAAATAATCTGTGGGAACATAACCATCCTAAAAAGGGTCTATTAGGATTTTTTGGAATATAAATGAAAAAGAAAGTAAAAATTCTGTCTGTAATTAGCATTACAGCAAAATTGGACTGTCACCAAATATTGCCATGAAAATTATGCACAATTCAAATGGCTGATAAACAATCAAATACTCCTAACAGTGCATCATATTCTTTATATAATGTATTAGTGCTGCATGATATTGGAAATACTACACATTGCGATATTTTTTATTCTGCGATATATATTGCAATATGAATTCACTAGATGAGTTGAATACAGATTGATTGGGAAGATTCTGTAGGGGACTGCAAAAAATACAATAAACTATTTACAAGCATAGATAAATTCAATAAAGAAAAATATGCTAATTAAATAAACAGTTTTATTGTCATCAGAAGAGTCTGAATGTATTGAATAATCAAATGTAAAATAATACTGCATAGTCTTCGTTTTATAAATAATTCAATAAAATTCATCATTATTAATTTTTGGAAGTTACAAATGGTACAATTTCTTATTGCTGAATGCTTTTAAAACCCTCACAGTCAGTGGCTTCAAAAAACACTGATCAATTGTAATCCATACTCAACATTGCATATACTCTTGATGTGACTATTGCGAATGTTCACATTGCGATATCAATGCTGACACGATATATTGTGCAGCCCTATGATGTATTAGTAATGATCATTATTATTAATTATATATTATTATTATTTTCTAAACACACAAACCTTTTCTCTACTCATTTTATTTCAAAGCAGCCCTCACTAGCCATGAGACATTGCATATGCATCATACATCTAACAGAACAGAAATCCATTCAAGTTCATGAGCAAATGAAAAGTTTCTGGGGCAAGACATCAGTGCCGTCTACCAGGGGGCTTTGAGAAGAGGGATGATTCTTTCATTTGAAGGTTTACTTTTAATAATTCATCCCATTTGCGGCAGAAATAGCCAGTGCGCGTACTGATTATGACAGCCTCTTTTGTCCTCTGTGGATTCAGACAGCCCAGAGTCTCAGCCGGACTTGAGTAAGACAGTCTGGGCTGAAATGGGGGGAAGGGTTGACTGACTGAATGACTGGCTGCCCGCTCCAGACCGCAGTGAACCAATTCCCAGCAATAACGCCAGTGGATGTACACGCAGCTTTGAGATCTTCAGCAACACTTCACCCTGCAGCTTCCACTTTGTAGTTATTACGACATTACAAACCGTTCCACAAAGTGATATCACATGCATTCCACATGTATAGTATAAACTAAATGGAAAATGTTATTAACTGTCTGGTAATGGTGAAAACTAGAGGTGTGTTCATCTGCAACCAAGCTAAACAGATAGAGTTGAAGAATGTCTGTGATATGGCAAGCCAGTTTAACATTTGTCCTATTTTTTAAATTAATACCAGAGTTGTATTAAAGGCAATTCATTATATAATATCACTCATTCCTGAAGGGAAGCAGCGCTCCAATTGTTCCTTGGAACATTTCTAAACCTCGAACCAAAGTTTTTAATGAACATTTAAATATGCAAGTACAAACACATGACAGATAAAATGAGAACTGTAAGCTAATGGTATATAAAGTTAGAAGTAGCAACCTGGGTAGACACTTGTCTCCTATAAAAGCCATTCAGTGCATGTATTGTGCATAGTTGTGTCTGCGCACCATTATAACACTCTATATAAAGCGAATCAAGTGTGTGAAAACAAATTCAACAATCTTCTGCACATCCATTATCTTAAAAGCACTGTCAGTAGGCACAAGTCAAACTGCATTTGGACAGAACATCCTGATAACTAAAATGATGTGGCTTTGACAGTGCAAAGCTAGTCAACGTAGCTATCAAATAAACACTAATTAGGTGCTAGTAGCTGATTAAAATGTATACTAGTCGATATACTTGGTGTAACATTTAACAGACAGTTAGTTAAGGAATAAGTCGAAGCGGCGTGCCATATTGTGCGCAGCCCCCACAGCAACACCAGCAATATTCAACTGATGCATCGAGTTGTGTTCCAGTGCCAAACACTCCCAGACGCTAGAGTCATCAGCAACACTCATTAATTAATCAAACTGTTTAAAATAGACCGAGGCTTTATCAAAAAGTCGGTTTTGACGATCACGTCTCTTTTTGAGGGGGCTGAACGAATAGTTTAATACGCCACAGCCAGATTCGATGGTTGTGCAAGTGATACAGTAACAAATAACGAGTATATACTGTACAGGGTCGAAATCAAAAAAGCATTTACATTTAGAAGAACCCTTCATTCGTTCGGGGATGACATATTCGCACAGCTTGGTGCTCAAATAACGGATTCGGAACTGCTACATAGTTACATTCGACACATCTTCGAATGCGGAGCGAATTAAAGGTTTGAATCTAAACCGTTACATTGTCAGCAGAATGAGTCGAGTGCGCTGGCTTTAAAAACATTCTATCTTCATTCGTCACGTCTCAATAAACGACTAAATGTAACAGTTTTAGCATTCGCCTTCCATTCCCTCCGCATTCGAAAACGGCTGAAGAAAAACCCGCCCTACTTACATATATCCATTCCCTGTGGCTGGGAGAGGGTGCAGTTGCAGGAACATGTGTCATTTGAGTTGGCGTTGTTGTTATTGTTGTTGTTGCTGGAGCTGCTGTCCGGGACCGTGATGTTTCGCATGGGGGCTCGGGGAAGTGACGGGACGGGGGGGAAGAGAGCCGCCGGTCGCGGCCCTCACATGAACTGAGGAGCACTTCCACAGCAGCGGCGGCGGCGGCGACGACGGCGGCGGCAGCAGCCTGCGGTCTCGGTGCACGCGTGTCTCATGCCATTCCCGCGACTCTCCGACGCAGTTTCGGCTGCTCGACTACGGTAAATACGTTCCCTTCATCTTGATGGTCTTATCCTCTCGCGTTCATTCAGAAGAATGGCTTTCTGTGACGGACTCAGACTCACAGCCCACCTCCTCCTGCGCCTCCCTCCTCCGAGAGGGGAGCAGCTCCAGACAGACAGACAGGAGCGGTGGGAGGGGAGACTGGCGCTGACAATGGCGGTGGAGAGAGAGAGAGAGAGAGAGAGAGAGAGAGAGAGAGAGAGAGATCGACCCTCAATCGGACTGTGTGTGTGTGTCTGTGTGTGTGTGTGTGTAGAGGCGGTTAGAATTACACACACACACTCATTAGTGCCAGCCACGACCAATCAAGGCAGGCATTGAAGAGGCTTTAACCTTGGGCTGACCCCACAGTCTAGCAGATATTCAGCAGATGTGTCAGACACCCCCCTTCTTTCCCAAACTGTCTGCGGTCTATAAATATATCCGGGCCGGTTTGGTGTGGGGAATGTCCGGCTGAGTGGGCAAAGTGAAGTAAACTAAGTTGGTGAAACGCAGTGCCCCCCTAAAGGTATTCGGACACTTAAGTGTCTCTCGAGTTGCATCGCCTATTTAATGACACGGCATTGTAAAATATCTAAGTGTCATATCATGCATATATGAATTATTAATCACAACACTTAAATGTGTGTGTGCGTGTATATATATATATATATATATATATATATATATATATATATATATATATATATATATATATATATATATATATATATATACACTTTTTGAATGAGGCAATCTAATTTTTGGAGGGAGACGACTGCGTTTACATGGACATCAGTAAACAAATTATTTGCCTTAATCTAATTAAGACAATAATAAGATTAAGGTGTTTACATGAGTTGCTTTTTGAATGTTTCTTTCATAATCAATAATTTACATGTTATTTTTATTTATTTTTTTAAACTTCCCAGGTTCTGCGGCTGCAATTTGTGAATTGCGTCACCATGCTATCCGCATTTCCTCTGGAGTTTCATGTAATTTCAGGTGTTTCATTTTTAATTTGTCGACTTTAACTGCAGTTTGGCACTTTCACTTTCATTCGGGATCATTTCATGCATGCCCTTCCTGACAAACGAGATATTGGATACATGAACTGCTGGAAGAGTGTTGTTTTAATGGAAATTTATACCGCATGCTGAATGGAAGAAAAAAACTCCGCATTTCACGATGTGTGTGTGTGGACTATCTTGTCGCAAAACGTGGCGAAAAGTACTACATGATGGTAATAGTTTGACTAAGGTGTTTACATGTCTGCACTGCGCTTTAATAATGCGACTAAAATCGGCTTACTCCACATGTCTTAATTCGATTACTCTGTAGTTTGATTATGACCTTAATCTGATTAAATTAATCAAAAATCGCTGTTTACATGGTAGACTCTTAATCAGAGTACTGTCTTAATCGCATTAAAATTGAATTATTGGTGTTCATGTAAACATACTCAATGTAATTTTTAAATAATTGGCACTTGGAAATTTCAATTTCATAATGTTTTTGAGACACTGTTTGTGTAATCATTAACTGGTTTATCTAATTAAGCATACTGTATATTACAAAATTAAAAGTAATTTTACAACAGTTATTTTAAATAAACTATATAATACATAAATAATTTGAACCTTTAATAATTTATATTTAATAATTTAACTACCATGTATATACCATGTACAGGGAGTGCAGAAATATTAGGCAAATGAGTATTTTGACCACATCATCCTCTTTATGCATGTTGTCTTACTCCAAGCTGTATAGGCTTGAAAGCCTACTACAAATTAAGCATATTAGGTGATGTGCATCTCTGTAATGAGAAGGGGTGTGGTCTAATGACATCAACACCCTATATCAGGTGTGCATAATTATTAGGCAACTTCCTTTCCTTTGGCAAAATGGGTCAAAAGAAGGACTTGACAGGCTCCGAAAAGTCAAAAATAGTAAGATATCTTGCAGAGGGATGCAGCACTCTTAAAATTGCCAAGCTTATGAAGCGTGATCATCGAACAATCAAGCGTTTCATTCAAAATAGTCAACAGGGTCGCAAGAAGCGTGTGGAAAAACTAAGGCGCAAAATAACTGCCCATAAACTGAGAAAAGTCAAGCCACCAGTTTTACCATGTTTCAGAGCTGCAACATCACTGGAGTGCCCAAAAGCACAAGGTGTGCAATACTCAGAGACATGGCCAAGGTAAGAAATGCTGAAAAACGACCACCACTGAACAAGACACACAAGCTGAAACGTCAAGACTGGGCCAAGAAATATCTCAAGACTGATTTTTCTAAGTTTTTATGGACTGATGAAATGAGAGTGAGTCTTGATGGGCCCGTGGCTGGATCGGTAAAGGGCAGAGAGCTCCAGTCCGACTCAGATGCCAGCAAGGTGGAGGTGGAGTACTGGTTTGGGCTGGTATCATCAAAGATGAGCTTGTAGGGCCTTTTCGGGTTGAGGATGGAGTCAAGCTCAACTCCCAGTCCTACTGCCAGTTTCTGGAAGACACCTTCAAGCAGTGGTACAGGAAGAAGTCCGCATCCTTCAAGAAAAACTTGATTTTCATGCAGAACAATGCTCTATCACACGCGTCCAAGTACTCCACAGCGTGGCTGGCAAGAAAGAGTCTAAAAGAAGAAAAACTAATGACATGGCCTCCTTGTTCACCTGATCTGAACCCCAAAGAGAACCTGTGGTCCATAATCAAATGTGAGATTTACAAGGAGGGAAAACAGTACACCTCTCTGAACAGTGTCTGGGAGGCTGTGGTTGCTGCTGCACGCAATGTTGACGGTGAACAGATCAAAACACTGACAGAATCCATGGATGGCAGGCTTTTGAGTGTCCTTGCAAAGAAAGGTGGCTATATTGGTCACTGATTTGTTTTTGAATGTCAGAAATGTATATTTGTGAATGTTGAGATGTTATATTGGTTTCACTGGTGAAAATAAATAATTGAAATGGGTATATATTTGTTTTTTGTAAAGTTGCCTAATAATTTTGCACAGTAATAGTCACCTGCACACACAGATATCCTCCTAAAATAGCTAAAACTAAAAACAAACTAAAAACTACTTCCAAAAATATTCAGCTTTGATATTAATGAGTTTTTTGGGTTCATTGAGAACATGGTTGTTGTTCAATAATAAAATGAATCCTCAAAAATACATTGTATTACATAATTACATATTACAATTATTACATAATAAATTGCCTAATAATTCTGCACTCCCTGTATATATATATACAGTGCTCAGCATATTTGAGTACATCCCATTTTGAAAATGAATATTTGTATCCATTTCTCAGTGAATATAGCCAATGTATTTTGATGCATTTAAACAGAACAGATTTATTAAACAGATATATTTATTAAAATAATATTTTAGTCACCAAACATATTTAAAAATTGAACAATAATACAAATAAATTCAAGCAAAATATTGCTTTAAAAAAACATTACAACCTACAACATTTCAACTAAATCTTTCAATTGTTTATTATTTTTCTATAACATATAAATTTGGGTGTACTTGTTTTTGGACCTTTATCATAAGTTATTTTTTTAGATAAGCTCCAGATTTGCCTTCAGTACTGACAAGTCTATGTATATGCACACATATAACATTGTATAGCGTCCTATTAAAAATATTAATTTAAAAGATAGATTTGTGAGGGGTGTACTTGCATATGCTGATCACTGTATTACAATATATATTATATTATGTTTGTAGCAATGTAGCATTTCTTTTTTATATTTTTTAGTATTTAAATTATAACTGATTTTAATGTTTATGTTATTTCTCATTGCATCTTAACTATTTCAATTAACATAAAAGTAATAGTTTTAATAAACAAAAACAAAACAATAACATTTTTGAACTACCTATAAAGACTTTTTTATTTAGATTACAGTACTTATGATCAATTGCAAAACAATACAATACAAAAAGTCTTTTTTTTTCTATACGAGTTGAACATGTTTGTATGACTTTACCACATCCAGCCAACTCTAAATAAAGGAAACACAAACTATCTGTGTGACTAGACAAAACAAGGAACTGTTTATGTCTCAAAAACAAAGGACATGCCGCTTAATTCAGTCATGTTTACAAAGATGAAACGTTTACGCCATTTAACTGTTGTCGTCTTTAAGAACTGTTTGTCAGACTTGAATGCTAAAATTGGCCTTGTTATGTCTGAAGCCTAAAGAGATGCAGCTCCTGCTTTAGCGCCCTCTAGCGGCATCAGAGCCCATTACACCACTGCATTGCTTTAAACGTTGCATGGGTGACCTGTTTGTGGCCTACTTTCCCCTGTGACCTCTCACTGACGGTGTGATGGTTTGAAGTGTTCCAGGCCAAGCTGTGGTAACAGATATGTGTGAGTGCGGCTGTGAGGATATTTACAACGATAAGACAATCTGTGGTGAGACGAGCTTTCCCTGTACGAGCCGGTCAAAGTAAGGTCAGACAGATAAGAAGAGTTTATGACAACCTCTGGATTTTTAAAAAGTTATGTTATTGGGTACCATTTCAATGACTTAAAGCGATAGTCTGAAAAATGATTCTGTCATCATTTTTACTCACCCTTTACTTTCAATTGAACACAAAAGAAGATATTTTGAACAATGTTAGAAACCTGTTACCATTGACTTCTACGGTAGGAAAAACCTATACTATTGAAGTCAATGTAGGGCTGGGCGATATTGCAGAAAAAAAATATCACAATATCATGTTTCATATAATTCGATATTGATAATTATTGAATATTTTTAACAATACATTTAAGAATATTATGATTTTTTTTATTTAGCCACTTTATTTTACCAACATTACTAAGACAAATAGTTTTAATAGTCAAAAACAAAAATATTTTTTATAAAGAAAATATCTGATCTCTTAATAATAAAATAAACGTAAGTGTTAAAGAGGCTCTTAAACTTGATAACATGTTACAAAGTGTGTGCAGTCGTAAATTGTAAAAACTGAACAATCAAAGCAAACTTTAAGGTAGATCAACATCTGTAAGGTGTAATTAATAATAATGATACAGTAAACCTCAAACTCTGTAAACAAAAATTATGATGATCAAATTATTTGATTTGATTGAATGGTTAGTTCCTTTACTTGAGAGCTCAGATTTGAATCCAAGTAAAGGAACCAACCATCATTATTTAAATACATATTGCAACATTACAAATTGTGAAGTTGGTTGACTATACTACCCCCTATGCTAATAAATCTTTCAGGTGGGCTCCTACTGGCTGGGATGCACAAGAAAAGAAACCAAAAAGCCACTCTGGCGACTTTACATCTTTTTTTTTTTTTTTTTTAATATCTCCTCACTGCTGCTATACGGCACTCATTTTAGCATGTGTTGTTATTCTGACCTGAAGTGACAAGTGTGCGCATGTGGTTTCCCTGACCATTTACAACGGGCTTTGCGCTCGCACTCTTCTGGCGTCTCTCGTAACTAGGTGGCCATCCACTATTTTCTCAGAGGATAACAAAAGGACAAACCATTGCTGCAGCCCCGATGCAAGTGTATGGAGAAAAGCAAAAAGCACTGGAAAGTTTGGGTGCACTGTGTTTGTCTGAGGTGATTAGTCTACCGTTACTGAAATGTGTATATTCCATACAAAGTGTGAAGGTTGGTTAGTTCTACTTACATGAATCGCGATGTGCTTGTGGCATTTGGAAAGGTTATGATATTTTCAACTAGGTGCGGCTAGAAAATGCACGCCCATCACATGTGTGCCAGTTGCACGCCATGTGCTCGTCGCTCCCATACGCGTGTCGTGCAAGTCGCGCGCCTCCATTGGAAATGACAAACTTACACCCTAAGCTTATTGGCATTTCCAAGGCGCATGCTCAGCAGCCACATTTAAAAAAAACTATAGTCTTCATACCAAACCTTTTTTTTTTTAATCGATCTTGACAATGGTGGTCGGTTAATAATTATCAATACCAATTTTATCGCCCAGCCCTAAGTCAATGGCAACAGTTTTCCAACTTTCTTCAATAGGTCTTCTTTTTTAGTTCATTCATTAATTCTCGACTTAGTCCCTTTATTAATCTGGGGTCACCACAGCGGAATGAACCACCAACTTATCCAGCATAGGTTTTACGCAGCGGATGCCCTTCCAGCTGCAACCCATCACTGGGAAACACCCATACACTCTCATTCACACACATACACTACGGACAATTTTAGCTTACCCAATTCACCTATACCGCATGTCTTTAGACTTGTGGGGGAAACCGGAAACCCACGGGAACACGGGGAGAACATGCAAACTCCACACAGAAATCCCCACTGACCCAGCCGAGGCTCGAACCAGCGACCATCTTCCTGTGAGGCGAGAGCGCTACCCACTACGCCACCGTGCTGCCCTTTTTAAGTTCAACTGAACCAAAAAATTTTCAATGTCGAACTCATTTTAAGGGTATACTCACACTACTATATACTCATACTGCACCACTACACGCGCAAATATATAAATTATACTAAAGGACAAGGAAAACATTACCAAGAATCATATGGACAATTTAATAAACACTCTAATAATATACAAATCAGGTTACTAATCAAGCTCTTTTACAGCATCAGCTTCCTCCTTTCAGTGCTCGTCAGTGTCTTTAGGGATGACTCATAGCGTCTGTTGCTGGAGGCCAAGCTTCTTCCAGCTGAGACTCAGACACATCAGTCTGGCTCAGTCACAGCACCTGTGATTGCTCAGGTGGAAGTCTAAATCACAGCGCCGTCAGCATCACATCAGCACACATCAGAATCAACGTTACACCAACACTGCGCCATGTCTGATGTCTAGCCTAAACACTAAATGTGCCTTATACCCGTGGAACTTCAGACTGATGTATTGCACTATGTATCTGGACAGTATAAGATGGGAATAAGCCAAATTGAACTAACTGAAGCCAGAGGACTTCTGCAAAAATAAACTTTTGCAGATACACTAGTGAGAAGCGTCTAGCTTCAATAGTGTAATAACAGTACAACTCAAGAAATCAATGTTTAATTTCACAGTAAAAACAAATGATGTTAAAATTTGGCTGCTGCATGCAGTTCATAATGCAATATGTTACAGTCCTTCACAAATAAGTTCAGAAGTAAAGAAATATAGAGTAAAATATAAAAAAACTTGATAAAAAAAAATAATTAACTATATGTGGCCTTAAAATATGAATAGTTTAAAATTGTAAAGCTTGTTATATATTTTATTAAATCACTATATAATGTGTATTAATGTAACGTGTATTTATATAGTGCATTTATTGCCGACACCCTTATCACTTAACAATCATGAGAGAGGGGGGGGGGGTCTCTTCACACCACCACCAGTGTGCAGCATCCACTTGGATGATGCGACGGCAGCCACAGAACAACGGCGCCAGTGCACTCACCACACACCAGCTATTGGATAGTGATAGAGCCAATTCAGTGGATGGGAATGATTGGGAGGCCATGATGGGTAAGGGCCAATGGAGGGAATTTGGCCAGAACACCGGGGTTACACCCTTACTCTTTACAAAAACTGCCGTAGGATTTTTATTGACCACAGAGAGTCAGGACCTTGGTTTAACGTCTCATCCCAAAGACGGCGCTCACTGACAGTATAGTGTCCCCTTCACTATACTGGGGCATTAGGACACAGGCCACAGGTTGAGGGCCTCAATAACACTACTTCCAACAGCAACCTAGTTTTCCTATGTGGTCTCCCATCCAGGTACTGACCAGGCTCAGCCCTGCTTAGCTTCAGTGAGTAACTGGTCTTGAGCTGCAGGGTGATATGGCTGTGACTATATATCAAATGACTTTATTTTATCAAATCACTTTATGAAATATATACTATAAGTTGTAAAATGCAAAGGGACCAATCACATACAACCTGGAACATTGTCACAGTATTGCCTCACAAAGAAATAGTACATTTAAATGTAGGGATGTCCCAATCAGGTTTTTTTGCCCTTAAGTCTGAGTCATTTATTTTTGAGTATCTACCGATACCCGATCCGATACTTCTATAATATATAAAAAAAGAATTAAGAAGAGCGAAGAAACAGATGCAGGTTGTTCCTTATTGTTTATTTAATTCACCTAATTTTAACATTCAACAACTGTTAACAAACAGAGCACTTCTGTGAGGTAGCTTGAACAATCAAGTAATAAATAACAGATACAATCTTCACTTTTGGACTTTAGTGTAACAGTAAATATAAAAAAAAATCTAATATAAAACAAATAGCATCTCAACTTAAAATACCCGGCAGGCATGTAAACAAAAAAAAAGTGGCAGAGTGTTTGCAAAGCCAGTAATGTGCTTTTAGGAACTGCACTCCTAACTCTTATTGTCATCACAGTAGTAAGTTTCACAGAAGGAAATGTATGTTTTGCTTAATGAAAACTAACATCTCTACCTTGTCAGGTTTGAGCCTGTTTCTGTTCTCATCAAGGACGTTTGCAGTGGCACTAAAAAGTCTCATCAACTTTATAATACCAGACCGCAGACATACTCGTGTTTTTCGCTTCAAGCTGCTTCCGTGTTCTACTTTGCCAGCATTTAACCAATATCGTCAACAAAGTGATGTCATGCTGCACGAGTTGCTGTTTCTGTGTGAAGTCAAGAAAAAGGTCTAACTCTGTGCCACCCATAACTATAGATGTGTTAAAAAATAATGAGAATATATATACTTGAGTCCTGATCGGGAGGTAACGTCTGATGCAATCGAGTCTGAAACCGCAAGATCGAGCCGATTTCCAATAACATGATTGGATCTGGACATCCCTATTTAAATGTAAATATTTGTTTCAAATTTACATTACAAAAATAATCAAGATAAATACATTTAACATACAAGTCTATATAACAATTACAGCTAATATTGTCTAACAAACACTTATTACTATTACTTACACTATTACTTAAAACTATAATAAATATAATGTTTTATTGTCATTTCAAGAGTTCACACTTAGCCGATGATCAATAAAGCGTAATTGGCATGCTGTCCCGGGAGACAGCCCTGAGCTCGTATATCCTCGAGCCTGGGGCTCCCTCCCGTAAGAAGGGGCGAGAGGGAAGTTCGAGCTCAGGAAGGTCTCGAGAACTCCCCCGCTTATCGCCGTGTGAAAAGTGTAAATTAAGTTGTTTTAGGCAATAATTTGGTTTAGTCGATTGCCTATGGTGTATGTTTTTGGACGGTGGGAGGAAACCGGGGAACCCGGCGGAAACCCACGCGAACACGGGGAGAACATGAAAACTCCGCACAGAAACGCCAACCGGCTCAATTGGAGGTTGAACTGGTGGCGTTCTTGCTGTGAGGCAACAGTGCTAGTCACTGGGCCGCCATGTCGCCCTATAGGAAAGGGTGGAAGTAGGGGTGGAAGGAGGGGGGAACTTCAAGATGAAGATAACTGGAGTGAAATCTCTGGTTATTTATAGTGTGTCCGTAATCATCTAATAGGGCAGATTACAGAGCTGATAAGGTGCCAGCCGTGTTGATCATAAGAACGTGATCCTCTCGAAATTAGTTTATAAATAAACCACACTTATGTACAACCATTTGTGAACTTACATTTACAGTTACCATACAGTGGGTCATATTGATCAATCAATCAATATTTTACAATATAACTATATTGTTTTGTGATATATTTATATAACATCCATTTCTTTCCAAAAAAAGCATTGCCATTAATATTTCTTTAATTAAATCTGATATAATATTATTTCACATAATTTATGTAAATTACTTTTTAGTAGCTCTTACTGTATATTCAAAGCAGTTGTTTTATTTATTTATTTTTTATTTTTGTTTTAGTTTTAAACCACATATACTTTACCCCCTAAATCCTGCATATATTAATTATTTTTATGCAAAGCAAATTATATTGGCTTCAAACAAACACAACCCCCATCCCAAAAGTAAACTTCAGAAGATTAAATAAAAAGTTTACTTAATTTATGAATTATTATTACCTTAGAGGCTGCCCCCGAAAGAGAGGTTTTGTCAGATTTAGCTAAAATCCTTAGACTACTTTGTCTCAAAAGAATAGCTGAATAAACACACACACTGACGTACAGCACATGAATAGGCAACAGTATCGATTAGGAGTGATTAGTAGCTGCAGTCAGCATTGACTAATGTAATCCTCATTAGCCCGCTTTCTAACTAGACTATCAACCCTGGTAATACCCCAAAATGAGCTACTAAAAGGTACAAAGAAAGAAAGGCAGTGGGAATAAATGATGGGAACAAACCAATACAAACGCAGGTTCTTTTGGGTTAGTGTGTGTGTGCGTTTACCTGCGCATGGTAGATATTGATAGGCTGTAAAGTCATGGGCGGTGAGCGGCTGTGCCCCTGGGAGCAATGCAGTCTCTCACTGCCGCTGTGATGAAGTGTTTACATGAAGGGATCACCCTGAGGGGGCGGTATTCATTAACCAGACTTACAGACTCAGACTATTGACTTCTGGCTCTAGACTCTCACACACACACTTTTACCTTTCACACACTTTCCACAACTTCTGTTTGAGTAGCTGCTCTTGAACCTGGACTTTTGTTATTGAGCTCTGTTTCCACTTAGCGCGCCACAGCACCTCATTTTATTCATTTACAGACTTTACAGACCATACTTAAACTATAGCTCTGGGGAGTCTTTCCTGCATGAGTGCTAAGAATAAAAAATGAGGAAAAAAAAAAAAAAGATTTTTAAATTTTTACAACGAAAATACGAGTTGTGCCTGAAACCCTCAAAAAAAACGATGCTTGCTCTTTGTTCAAACTACTTAAAATGAATTTAAAACTGTAAAGCTTGTCATATATTTGATCAAATCACTATGTATTATAATGTAATGTGTATTTATATAGTGCATTTATTGTATATAACCATAAACTCACAGCACTTCACAATCATGAGGGGGTCTCTCCACACCACCACCAGTGTGTAGCATCCACTTGGATGATGCGATGGCAGCCACAGGACAACGGTGCCAATGTGCTCACCACAGGCAATTAAAATTTAACTTCATAAAGTTATGAGCTTTAGTGTGAAACCGGATATTCAACAGGAAAAATGTAGGGTGGAATTTGATCCATCAAGATTGTCAACATATAGCAGAAAAAAACAGCTTTTCTCCAAAATTGTGATAATCTATATAGCCATCTACCCATCTGTCTATCTATCCATCTATCCGTCCATCCGTCCATCCATTTATCTACCTACAGTGCTCAGCATAATTGAGTACACCCCATTTTGAAAATGAATATTTTTATCCATTTCTCAGTGAATATAGGCAATGTATTTTAGTGCATTTAAACAAGATTTATTAAACAGATATATTCATTAAAATAATATTTTAGTCATCAAACATATTAAGAAATTAAAAGATAATGCAATTAAATTTAAGCAAAATATTGCAAAAATAAAACACAACCTACAAAATTTCAACTACATATCTCAATTTTTTTGCTTTTCTTGATTTTTCCTCTTTTTTTAAATTTGTATTTAACATTTTTCTATAACATATAAATTTGGGTGTACTATTGCACCGTTATTGTAAGTTATTTTGTTATAAGCTCCAGATTTGGCTTCAGTACTGACTAATCTAATGTATATGCACACATACAATATCGTATAGCTTCCTAATAAAAATATGAATTTAAAAGATAGATTTGTGGAGGGTGTACTTATATATGCTGAGCTATCTATCTATCTATCTATCTATCTATCTATCTATCTATCTATCTATCTATCTATCTATCTATCTATCTATCTATCTATCTATCTATCTATCTATCTATCTATCTATCTATCTATCTATCTATCTATCTGTCTGTCTGTCTGTCTGTCTGTCTGTCTGTCTGTCTGTCTGTCTGTCTGTCTGTCTGTCTGTCTGTCTGTCTGTCTGTCTGTCTGTCTATCCATCTATCCATCTATCTGGGCTGCATAATATATAATTTCAGCATCAATATTGCAATGTGCAAATCTGCAAGTCACATCGTAGGATCTGCAATGTTGTGTTGGGATTAATAAAACTTAATCTAATAGGTTTTTAAAATGTAAAGATTTTCGTTTCAATGTGTTTTTAAGGCATGAGACTAAGATTTTGGGCCAATTTAAACCATTTGGGCACAAGAAATACTAAATAAACTATATGGTGTTCATTTACATTTGATTATTGCTTTTCTGAACTTTAGTGCTGTTAAAAATCCACGAAAACCATGAGGCACTGTTTATTTCAGTTTCACACTATTTCACATCTTTGTTGTGTTTTCATCTGTGCTTTTTTTATTTTGTATATTTTTGTATACTTTTGTATATTTTATGCAGAGCCACTCCATCTTTCTATGGATACATCCACATTTCTCTTGATACATCAACACTTCCAGCAATCTATCTAAAGTATCTATGCTATTTCTGCATCCATCCATCCATTTATGCTTAATTTCCACATTCAGGTTTGTTCTTGCTCTATTTAAATCTGTGAATCGGAATTGATCCCATGTTTATTTTTTTTAAATTTGCACAGGAACTTCACTATTTTAAGTTAAACTTTGAATGGTGTACAACCCTATAAACTCTGCATGCACCATATGCATTTTTGTTTTTCTTTGCCCATCCCAGAGTAAAACCCAAACAAAATATTACACAACTTCCTAAGAGTGGAGGCTAAAAAATAGAGGAAAACCACAGGCCTGAAGTCTATGTACTATATTTGAATACGGAAAACACCACACCAATGCGTACATATCAAACATTTTAAAATGTACTGCAATACTTTGCCAGATTTGAAGATAAAAATAATGATAATGCAACATGCAGGTAAATAAACTGTGAATAATGAATAAGGAATATTTGCCCGTATTAACAACAACCTTTTTTAGACTTTTTTTGAGAACATTCTAAATGTCTGCAGCTTTCTGCTGTTTTTTTCTTCTTTCCTCATAGGACACTCATGGTAAGTAAAACAAATTGTAAAAAAAAAAAAAAGCCACACACAATCCACCAGAGGAAACATACGCCCAGGTTTGTCCTTACTGACTGTCTCGTCTGGCTTTTAGCAACCTTTAGAGTCTCTGCTACACAATTATGACCTCAAATCAGGACACATTTCCTTGTCTGACTGTCATTTCATCTGTACTTAAAGCATGAGGCAGAAGAAGAGTGAACAGACCAAACCTTATGAAGAATTTTTATGTAGCTCCTTTTAAGCATCTTTCTTTTATGCAATCATTGAGTAGAAAGCTAATTAGATAAATTAATTAAATAAAGACTATATTTAATTCACATTTTATGTTTCTGATTTGATTCAAGATTCTTTTTTTTATTATTCAATTAGATTTACAAAGAAAATCCAATTCGTTTTAAGTAATGATACAATTGTGTGTTGTTTTAAATGGGATTAATTAATGTGTCTTATAGGAAAGAGAAATCCGCTGATGGTACTGGAGCTTCTGATGGATTTAGTGCTTTAATCTCATTGTTACACATTACTAAAATTAGATTTCAAATGCCAATCGGGCACTTCTACTGGCTAGACTATGGCTGGATTAACTAAACTACAAACTTGTGAAGTTGGCCATATTTTATATGTTTTTAAACAAACTTTTCTCTTTATTAACCACCAGGGGTGCATTTATTTGGTCAGAAATAAGTTGTAATGTATAACAGTACACTTATGAAACATAACTGTAATTTAATATTTATTTCAACAACTGAATTAAGCTACTTAAACCGTCATATTGATTCCTTCATTATATGCTTTTATAGTTTATGTGGGAAAAAAATTCAGACACTAGACATTAAATAGCAGATCTCCCATCCAATAATCTCAAGAAGCTTTGATTTAGTTAATATCATTATGAAAGTCTCATCTTTTAAATTATGTACATTTTATCAGGAAAATCAAGTGACAGTTACTGCTTTGAAGCATTATTTTATAATTCGAAATAGACGTTAATGTACATTTACTAATTAATAGTAATCTAAATATAAAAAATTACTTTTGAATTTTATTGTATGTGCTTTGTCATTAATTGTACCTTTTAATATTAAAGTGATGTGTGAATAATAGGCGTCCTTATAAAGTTTACATTATTAGTTAAGACAATTCGTTTAATCCTTTAAGCAACACTTCACCTTTTTTTAAATAGGCTCATATTACAACTCCCCTAAAGATAAACGGTTTAGTTTTACCATTTTTGAATTCATTCAGTCAATCTCCGGGTCTGGCCGAGCACTTTTAGCTTAGCTTAGCATACATCAATCAATCGAATTAGACCATTAGCATCTCATTCAAAAATGATCAAAGAATTTTGATAATTTAAAGCTTGACTCTTCTGTATTTATACTTTGTACTAAGACTGACCAAAAAATACAAGTAGCTATTTTCAATGTCAATATGACAAGGAACTACACTCTCATTCTGGCGTAATAATCAAGGAATTGTGCTGTCGTACCAAGGCATGACATGGCGCAGATTGGCTGAATGATTAAAAAAAACTGTTTAACTAGGGAAGTTGTAAAATTAGTCTATTTTCAAAAAAAGTGTGATGATCATTTAAGAAAAATGTCATTCTAATTGATTATTATTATTAGGGATGTCCAGATCCAATCATGTGATTGGAAATCGGCCTCATCATGCAGTTTCAGTCTCGATCAGAATCGGACGTTACCACCCGATCAGGACTCGAATATATATGTAATTTTTTAACAAATCTATATAGTTATGCGGTGGCACAGAGTTAGACCTCATCTTGACTTCCCACAAAAACAGCAACGCGTGCGGTATGACATCACTTTGTTGCAGAGATGCTATTGGTTAAATGCCGGCAAAGTAGAACACGGAAGCAGCTTGAAGCGGAAAGCGCGAGCATATATCTGCTGTCTGGAGGTATTATAAAGTTGATGATGACAACATTGCCATATCAAACTGTGAGATTTGTAAACTTGGGATTGTCTGCCGGGTATTTTAAGTTGAGGTGCTATTTGTTTTTATATTAGATTTTTTTAAATATTTACTGTTGCACTAAAGTCCAGATGAAAGAATTTATGTTATTTATTACTTGATTGTTCAAGCTACCTCACAGAAGTGCTCTGTTTGTTAACAGATTTATTGAATGTTAAAATAAGGTTAATTAAATAAACAATAAGGAACATCCTGCGTCTGTTTCTTCGCTCTTCTTTATTCTTTTTTTATGTATTATATAAGTATGGGATTGGGTATCGGTAGATACGCAAAATCAAATGACTCAGACTCCGACTTGAGGGCAAAAAAACCTGATCGGGACATGCCTTATTATTATTATTATTATTATTATTATTATTATTATTATTATTATTATATCGTTTGTGTTCCCCATTTATTATGGGTTTATTTTATCTGATCACCTTCATCACCGCAAATCGACAGAGACACACTACATGAGTCAATGCGTGCATCCCCATCTAATAACTTTGCGTACATGCTCTAAAAATAACTCTGAGAAAGTCCTAATGAGCAGGTATTGCAGTTGAAACAACTGAAAACAAAAAGGTTTCAGTCAGCGATGAAAATACAAGCAGCAACAGAATATGACAATGTCAACATGAATAAAAAAAGTTGTGAATTGGTTGATTTAGTAAATTAGTTCAGACCAAAATAATCATATTTTCTGTAAGACAGAAATGTCGACACCTGTTGATGTTTGTCTAATGTTTAGGACTTTGTGCTGCACAGATAATTAGCACCAGGAATGTAAATAGATAAATAGAAAGATACAGTGCATCCGCAAAGTATTCATAGCGCTTCACTTTTTCCATATTTTTTTATCTACAGCCTTATTCCAAAATGGTTTAAAGCTCATTTATTTCCTCAACATTCTACACACAATACCTCATAATGACAATGTGAAAAAAAGATTTTTTGAAATTGTTGCAAATTTAATAAAAATAAAAAAACCTGAAAAATTATGTGTACATCAGTATTCACAGCCTTTGCTCAATACTGTGTTGATGCACCTTTGGCAGCAATTACAGCCCTGAGTCTTTTTGAATATGATGCCACAAGCTTGGTACACCTGTCTTTGTGAATGTTTGCCCATTCCTCTTTGCAGTACCTCTCAAGCTCTATCAGCTTAAATGGGAAGCGCCAGTGTACAGCCATTTTCAGATCTCTCCAGAGATGTTCAATAGGATTTAGGTCTGGGCTCTGGATGGGCCACTCAAGGACATTCACTGAGTTGTTGTGAAGCCACTCCATTGATATTTTAGCGATGTGCTTTGGGTCATTGTCCTGCTAGAAGATGAATCGTCACCCTAGTCTGTGGTCAAGAGCACTCTGAAGCAGGTTTTCATTCAGGATGTCTCTGTACATTGCTGCATTCATCTTTCCCTCTATCCTGACTAGTCTTCCAGGTCCTGCTGCTGAAAAACATCCTCACAGCATGATGCTGCCACCACCATGCTTTACTGCAGGGATAGTATTAACCTGGTGATGAGCGGTGCCTGGTTTTCTCCAAACGTAAAGCCTGCCATTCACTCCAAAGAGTTCAATTTTAGTCTCATCAGACCGGAGAATTTTGTTTCTTATGGTCTGAGAGTCCTTCAGATGCCTTTTGGCAAATTCCAGGTGGGGAGTGGCTTCCGTCTGGCCACTCTACCATACAGGCCTGATTCATGGATTGCTGCACAGATGGTTGTCCTTCTGTAAAGTTTTCCTCTCTCCACAGAAGAACGCTGGAGCTCAGACAGAGTGACCATCGGGTTCTTGATCACCTCCCTGACTAAGGCCCGTTTCCCCGATCACTCAGCTTAGATGGCCGGCCAGCTCTAGGAAGAGTCCTGGTGGTTCCAAACATCTTCCACTTACGGATGATAGAGGCCACTGTGCTCATTGGAACTTTCAGAGCAGCAGAATTTTTTTCTGTAACCTTCCCCAGCCTTGTACATCGAGACAATCCTGTCTCGGAGGTCTACAGACAATTCCTTTGTCTTCATGCTTGGTTTGTGCTTTGACATGCACTGTCAACCCTGGGACCTTATATAGACAGGTGTATTCCTTTTCAAATCATGTCCAATCAACTGAATTTACCACAGGTGAACTCCAATTAAGCTGCTGAAACATCTCAAGAATGATCAGTGGAAACAGAATGTACCTGAGCTCAATTTAGAGCTTCACAGCAAAGGCTGTGAATACTGATGTACATGTGATTTTTCAGGGTTTTTTTTTTTTTTATAAATTTGTAACAATTTCAAAAAATGTTTTACATTGTCATTATGGGGTATTGTGTGTAGAATATTGAGGAAATAAATGAATTTAATACATTTTGGAATAAGGCTGGAAAAAATGAAGCGCTATGAATACTTTCCGGATGCACTGTAGATAGATCTATCTTACTTTTATTTTAAAATTTTTAGGCTAGTTGGAAATTTATAATGTTTATTCAGCCTATTTTCCCTGGATTTCGTAACAGCATGGTCCCTAAATATATGTAAATGCAGAAAATGGGATTTAAATCGAAACCACTTTCTCTACTATCTTTTCAAACCAAAGTTACACCCTTGCAAGGGTGTAATAAATCCATAGTTTAGTTTTCCCTACTTTTCTCTCGACTTCAAAATGGTACAAACCGAATCATTATTTTTGTGTACCAATCCACACTTAATATCAATGCTTTCAAAACCACAAAACCTTCCACAGCAGCTACATTCAGAAAACAGACACTTTCACCTCAGCAACAGCTCTGAAAATCCCAATCCTTTTCAAGCCAGAAATCACAGACAACCTACAGTTAATAATTTGTAACTCAAATGTCATTTAGAAGACTAATCCCATCCAAATAGAGCTTATGGGACACGTCTGATTTGCAGATGACAAACCACACCCAGAGATCAGCTGACAGCTGCAGGAACATTCTCATTTCAAACCCTGAAGAAAAAAAAAGAAGCAGACACGAACAGCTTACAGACGACTTGTTTTTCCTCTCATCACTCCTCACCGCACATCCATTCGCTCTATATAAACTTTATTCAATTTATGAAAGCATTCCATTTTGTTTGCCCCATGTGAGATTAGACGGCTCCCAAACAATCACATGCTAAACCTAAAAGCAGCGGTTTGGAGACAGACTCGGCTTTAAAAAAAAATCAAGTATCTGCAGTCTGCCGTCCCTCCTGTTGCTGATGCGGTGTCTCTGGCTGTTTTGGGGTTTGCTGCATAGAGAGAGAGAGAGAGAGAGAGAGAGGGAGGCAGTGTGCACTTTACCATCGACACACTCACTTCCTTCCCCAAACACATGAACACACACTGCGCACAACTGCCAGAGGGAGGGAGCAGAAAAAATATTTAAGGGCCGACTTAACCGGACTGACAAACAACAGGCAGACATCTTGAAAAGCAGCCACATAAGCACAGTGTTACAACGTTGCAGTGTTTTCACAATCTTTTGCAACACTTAAAACCCAAATTGCCAACGCAAAAGAAACTGATTTTAGGTTAGAACGTGGTTTTAGTATCCCTCGCCGTCGTGTTTGTCTCCCATTTTGGATTAGTCTCTCTAAAGCACACAAATCCTCTTCCTCTCTGTGGGCTGCGCTGGTCAGGATATGAGTGTTTGTTTGTGCAAAGCGGACAGACAGAAAACAGCGACAGGGCTTTTCAATTCACTCCAATTACATCCCACAGACAAGACTGGATGCTTTGATTTCTTTTGTGTCCGGGCGCCACACACCGTCAGGATTTCCACCTCTCAAAGTTCCCTATAGGATAATGCTGGAAAGACTGATTGTATATTGTTTCCAATTGGCCACAGATATTCTCTTCGACTCATACAGGGATGTTTTTGTTTCTGATCTGTTTTTTTTAATCGATCGTGCACTTGTGAGTTATACATGGATGTCTGCACTGTTTTTTTTTTCTTTTCTGTATGAGTGCTACAAAAGGACGTTGTCAAATTGAGAATACCATAAACTAGCAGATTGTTAAGGGTCAGTTCAGCTAAAAATGTAAATCCTGTTATTATTTGCTCACCCTCCTGTCATTCCAAAACCCTAAGACCTGGGGTCCGTTCTTCGTACCTCGCTTAAATGATCTAAGATGATTTGGCAGATCCTGGATCTATTAATCTTGATAACTGATCTCTGGCTAATTTGGTTCTTCCAACAATTTCGCGAATCAGATTAAAATGTCTGGATGAACTGATCTGAGATCACTGCGTGTGTTGTGAAGGACAGCTCTATCAATCCTCGAAATCATAATCAGCAACGATTGGCTGATGACACAGCAGCATAATGACATCATTTGATTAATATTCAATTATCCATGTGAGCAAAATGATAGAAAATTCATAGTAAACATTTGTTGTGGGCTGCAGGCTTTACACTTTTATGTGTCAAGAGTATTTAGCAATTTATTTAGTTTTATATTTTATATTTTCTTTAATATAGTAGCCTATAGGCCTATTTTAATGTCTTAATCGGCGTATGGAATTTAAATTAATTTTGCATCAAAAAAGCAATTTGATATTTGGTAAAGGTGTCTGCAACTTTTGCAAAGCATGAAATCACTGGCATATTAGCTGTCGAAACGTGCATGACTACATAAATTATTATTCCTTTATAAAAAACAAACAAACAAACAAAAAACAGTCGAATATTGTGAATTTCATACAGAAATTGTACTAAAGCTAGATCAGTACCTTAAAATAGTATGCATTTGTATCTAAAAAATCCATATTAATAAATGTTCTCTTTGATCCCCTTGTGGAGAATCATCTTATCTTTGTACTTTTTATTTGTGCAGTTTTATTTATATATATTTTTAAACTTATATGTATATAAACATAAATATTATTAATGATTTAATATTAAATAATATTAATTATTATAAATTATAAATGTGTATATTTAACCTTTTTTTTAACTACTTTACTATTTTACCAAGTGTTTATAATCTATAGGTTACTACTGTAAGAAAATATCAGCATTTGGTACTTTCAGTATTACTTTTGCTTAAAATGACCCGATCTAATCCTGTTTATATGAAATAAACCTGCTCCCGAGCAGATTTGAGCTACCAGAACTGTTGCTATGACAAAAACTCTCGGATCAGTTTTGAAGAACGGACCCCAGAGACCTTCAACTATTATATTTTACATGAAATCAGAGAGCTCCCTCATCCTCCATATATCCAGGGATATAAATATACAGTTGAAGTCAGAATTATTAGCCCTCCTGAATTATTAGCCTCCTGTTCATTTTTTTTTTCCCCAATTTCTGTTTAATGGAGAGAAGATCTTTTCAACACATTTCTAAACATAATAATTTTAATAACTCATCTCTAATAACTGATTTATTTTATCTTTGCCATGATGAAAGTAAATAATATTTGACTAGATATTTTTCAAGACACTTCTATACAGCTCAAAGTGACATTTAAAGGCTTAACTAGGTTAATTAGGTCAACTACTGTAGGCAGGTTAGGGTAATTAGGCAAGTTATTGTATAATGATTGTTTGTTCTGTAGACTATCAGAAAAAAAATTAGCTTAAAGGGGCTAATAATTTTGTACTTAAAATGGCTTTTAAAAAAATTAAAACTGCTTCTATTCTAGCCGAAATAAAACAAATAAGACTTTCTCCAGAATAAAAACATTATCAGACATACTGTGACAATTTTCCCAGCTCTGTTAAACATAATTTGGGACATATTTTTAAAAAGAAAAAATAATTAAAAAGGGAGCTAAAAATTCTGACTTCAACTGTATATATATTCATTCATATATTCATTTTCTTTTTGGCTCAGTCCCTTTATTATTCCGGGGTCTCCACTGCGTAATGAACCGCCAACTTATCCAGTACTTTTTTTACGCAGCGGATGCCCTTCCAGCCGCAACCCATCTCTGGGAAACAACCATACACACACTCATTCACACACATACACTACGGAAAATTTACCCTACCCAATTCACCTGTACCGCATGTCTTTGGACTGTGGGGGAAACCGGAGCACCCGGAGGAAACCCATGCGAATGCAGGGAGAACATGCAAACTCCACACAGAAACGCCAACTGTATATATATATAGATATGTATGGTACTATGAGTTTAGCTGCGAGTTATGTTGTTGTTTAAGAAACGCACGACTGGACCATTGCTGTCTATGGAGGATGAGGGACCTTTTGGATTACAACTAAAATATCTTCTTTTGTGTTCTGATGATAAATAAAGGTCTCAGTAAATTGGAATTCCATGAGAATGAGTAATTAATAACAGGATTTTCATTTTTGGGGTAAACTAACCCTTCAATTCAAGTTGACTAAATTACCCTTGTAATTAAAAAAAGTACGCTTTAGCATTTTGGAATTAATATACTTTAGTGCAAACAGAATTTAATGTTATTAGACACTTAATTGCAGTTAATCACAACTGTAAATAGTTTAAATGATAAATGTGATTATATGAATTTCAGAGGAATTATTGTAAGACATGAATACATCATATGTTATTTCGTAACTGCTGCTATTGGTTTTGAAATAAAGTGTTTACAGTGTCCTGCTAAATTTACCATTAGCATTTATGGTAAATTAAAAAACAAATATACTGTAGCTTCTTTTGAAATCGGTATGTTGTGTATATACTGTATGCACATGAAATACACATCAGTCTATGCCTGTTACACATTTGTAATGATGATCTTTTGTCAAAACATTCCACATGAATTCAGTGGTTCAACTGCAACCATACAAAGCTCCAAAACACTATTTATTTATTTTTATTTATTTATTTATTTATTTACTGTAATGTTAAATATTACTACTGCTTAAGTTAGAATTAAGTACTTTACTTGCACTTTAGTATGTCATTTCGACACATCAAAATAATTATATTTTAAAGAATGGAAAAAAGTGTACTGACTAAAAAATGTACTTTAAAGTAAAACTTTAAGCTTGATTTTACTGCAAAATGCATTCTTAAAAGTATATTTAAAATTTATTTAAGAGTTCAGAAAAATATTCATGAAAGTGAACTTTAAGTTAAATAAACTCTTAATTGACAGTTTCCTGTATTTAATTTTATACATTTATAAATGGTATAATAGTATAAATAATATACATATTTATTCATTCATTCATTCATTTTCTTTTCGGCTTAGTCCCTTTATTAATCAGGGGTCACCACAGCGGAATGAACCTCCAACCTATCCAGCATATGTTTTACGCAGCGGATGCCCTACCAGCTGCAATCCATCACTGGGACCTTCTTGCTGTGAGGTGATAGTGCTACCCATTGCACCACTGTGATGGCCTAAATATTTATTACACGCTTTATATTTATAACTTGAGGTGCAACCTGGTTTCAAGGTTTCAAGTATGAAACCTTGATCTCTGCTCTCGTTACTTTTGATATTAAAAATATTAAGTCTCTTTCGTCTACATTTCATCTACATCTACAAAGTGAGTAAACCTGTTGTATCTTGGAACTTAAGTTGACTTAATTTTTATAATTATGCACAGTTTACTTATTTACTTAATATTAAAGCAACATGTTTACTCACTTTTAAAAAAGTAAAGTCAACTATTCATTCATTCATTCATTTTCTTGTCGGCTTTGTCCCTTGCGGGGTCGCCACAGCGGAATGATCCGCCAACTTATCCAGCACGATTTTACGCAGCGGATGCCCTTCCAGCCGCAACCCATCTCTGGGAACTTCCACACACACATTCACACTCATACACTATGGACAATTTAGCTTACCCAATTCACCTGTACTGCATGTCTTTGGACTGTGGGGGAAACCGGAGCACCCGGAGGAAACCCACGCGAACGCAGGGAGAACATGCAAACTCCACACAGAAACGCCAACTGACCCAGCCCAGCCCAGCCGAGGTTCAAACCTGCGACTCAGCGACGTTCTTGCTGTGAGGCAACAGCACTACCTACTGCGCCACTGCGTTGCCGTAAAGTCAACTAATATAATATAATTTATATATCATTTCTTATACACTATAATAGGTTGTTTCGAACAAAAAGAAAAAAATCTCCATATTCTCTGACTCTTCTATTGTCATTACATAAAATAGTTATTAAATTATTCATAAAATAAACACATTGCCAATTGCCATACTAACATGAAATCAGCTGAAAATAAACTTGTCGAGCATAACAAGTACATCGATATCACACACAAAGACAAGGAAAAGGATTTGGACAAATGGAGTCAGTGTAGACTTTCCAGCTCAGCAGCCGTCATCACATTTCATCCTCTCTAACCGAGACAAACACACACATATCTCTGTCCCAAGTCCCTCCTCAGTCAATAATTAGCATTTACATACATTTTTGTGGAGATTTTGTACTCCATGACCGTCTGTCGGTTTTTATTTGACACTGGAAACTTGTCACATGACTTCTACTTAAAGGGACAGTTCAGCCAAACATGAAAATTCTAGAGTCCTTATGTTGGTCAAACCTGTATGACTTTTCCAATGAAACAGACGATAACACATTCCAAGGTAGGGCTCCAAAATTGTAACAAAGTAAATATTATCCTAATTTTTGGTCTTCTTATTGTATTAATGATTATTACCCCCTAAATAGCAAACCTAGTACATCAACCTAGTACATCAATCACTACCTCGCCCCCCCTCCCTCCCTTAAATATGTGTTAATTAAAAAAAATAAAAATTGCCCCTTATCTTGAATTTAGAAAATATTTATTTATTTATTTACTTATTTCATAATTAACATAATTCTTTATTTTAATAAGTGCAAAAACATATTATTATTATTATTATTTACATGTATTTATTTTTATTATATTATTAAATAATAAAATAATACTATAAATCTTTTTTTTACATTTTTGTGAATTCATTAATTCATTTTTCTTCAGCTTAGTCCCTTTATTTATCAAGGGTAGCCACAGCGGAATGAACCGCCAATTTATCCAGCATATGTATTACACAGCGGATACCCTTCTAGCTGCAACCCAGTACTGGGAAACATCCATACACACTCATTCACAAACATACACTACGGCCAATTAATGGTGAGAATGGGGAGAACATGCAGTTCCACACAGAAATGCCAACTGACCCAGCCGGGACTCGAATCAGTGACCTTCTTGATGATAGGCAACAGTGCTAACCACTGAGCCACCATGTCGCCCATTTTAGTAATAGTTAAAATAAATAATAAATAGTAATAATAATAATAACAACAAAAATTATTATTTTTATTGTTATTAATATTATGATAATAATGAAATATTAATATAATCAAACTTTTAATTAATATTTACATATTTACAGTGCTGGTATGTTGTATTGCATTGTATCGTATCGTATATCTTATCATATCGTATCATATCATATCATATAATTTATATTGTATCGTATTGCATCATAATATATATCGTATCATATCGTATTATATCATATCCTACATCATATCATATATTGTATCGTATCATATCATATCATATATCATATCGTATCATATCATACTATACCATATCATACCATATTATATATCGTTTCATATCATACCATACCATATCATATATCATATCATATATCGTATCATATCATACCATATCATATTATATATAGTATCGTATCATATAATACCATACCATACCATAACATATCGTATCATATCATATCATATCATATCATATCATATCATATCATATCATATATCATATCATATCATATCATATCATATCATATCATATATCATATCATACAAAAATGTAGTTTAAATCTCATGTAATACTGACTCTTGTGACTCCTTTGAACTCCTGTGATATTGAGTCTCATCATTCTCCCGTCAGTCTGATGAGCTTATAATAACAAGCATTTATTTTCTGTCTATAATCACTTTCATTTTCTCCACTCTCAGTTGTGTGTGTGTGTGTTGTGGGGGTGGGGTGCGTGAAGACCCCTCTTGCTCAGGGCCCCCCTGACTCACCCAGACACCAAGCGTCTAGACCATATTCATGATCCATCTGTCTGAGCTCTGCTCCGCTCCGCTACCGCAGCGGCCATTAGAATTGAAATAATTTTTCCTGCACCTCACCCCCGTCACTACACCCCCCACCACCACCACCTCCCCATCATCCCTGTCTGTTCATCTCTCGTTTTGCCTCCTCTGCGTCTCTTTCACTTGCTGTCTCTTTTCTCGACAGGAAAATCAGCACTCCTCAGCCTCTGAAAATTCAATCACGCCGCACACAGGTGTCTCCAAAATAGCAGGCAGCCGCAGACGCTTTCATTAACATGCGGCCCAGACTGCTAAATATTTTAAGTGCAGCAGTTGGACTTGTTCCATCGGTAAAGAGTGGCCCTTGTTCAGCAGACAGCAGGGAAAAAAAATTGAGGAAAAAAAAAAAGCATGTAAAATAAAGCACACAAAACCGAGCACTCCTAAAGTGGGGAGTGCTTAAGAAGAGATGGCTGGAAAGGAGAGAGAGAGAGAGAGAGAGAGAGAGAGAGAGAGAGAGAGAGAGAGAGAGAGAGAGAAAGGGAGGGCGAGAGTGAGGGAGAGAGAGAGAGGGAGAGAGAGAGAGAGAGAGAGAGAGAAAGGGAGAGAGAGAGGGAGAGAGAGAGGGAGAGGGAGGGGAAAATAAGAAAAAAAAAGAGAGGAAATGGATATATGGCCATTGGAGCGGACATAATAGCGGAGCTATTAAAAAAGTTTGATGCGTATAGAAAAGTTTGTTTTGAACACCAGAAATATTTTATATTTACCTACTTAAACTAAACTTTTTTCTTAATTTGTTCATTACTTTAATTTCAAACCCCATAGTGTGAATTATTTTCATTTTAATTGTATCTGTTAATTATTTAGCTAATATGACAATCACATGACTTATGTCAGGTTGGTGGTATTATTATTATTATTATTATTATTATTATTATCATCATTGTCAATAATAATAATAAAAATAATAATATATGTATTATTTTAATATTTAATTATATTACAATTATATTATAAATAGACACAAATGTATTCATTTTAGTTGACCCTATTGGTCTATTAATTGAATGAAGAAAATATGAATGAAGAAAATAATCATTTAATTTGCCTTATTTTTATTATTCGTATATATATATATTTTTCAAACTCTAAATCAAGAAATGTTTACAACATTCAAATTTGGTCACAGAGGCTCATTCATGCTTAAAGTTATTTCTTGCCTTACACAGCATGCTTGTGATTCAGCAAGAACCAATAAGGTTTGTTCACTAATTTCAAGCAGTGACTGTTTTTTGTTCTGTTTTTGTTCACTGATCAGTGTTTATGTAATTATATTATATATATGTATTATTATTAAATATAATAATAATAACAACAACAATAATAATAATAATAATAATAATAATAATAATAATAATAATAAATATTGCAATAGTGACAGAAGAATAATGACAGAAATCAGTTTTTTTTATATTTTAATTGTTATATTTATTATTATTATTATTATTATTATTATTATTATTATTGTTATTGTTATTAAAGTATCATAATAATAATATTAATACATATAATAATAATAATAATAATAATAAATATTATAATAGTGACAGAAGAATAGTGACAGAAATCAGTTAAAAGATTTATAAATTATATTTACAAAGAAATTAAGTTACTATAATATTTATTATTATTATTATATTTATTATTATTAAAATGTTATTATTATTATTATTATAATTATTAAAATATAATAATAATAATAAATATAATAATAATAATAATAATAATAATAATAATATTGAATATAATCATAATAATAATAATACATATTATAATAGTGACAGAAGAATAGTGACAGAAATCAGTTAAAAGATTTATAAATGATATTTACAAAGAAATTGTTAAGTTACTATAATATTTATTTTTATTATAATATTTATTATTATTATTATTATTATTATTATTATTATTATTATTATTATTATTATTGATATTATTATTAATAATAATAATAAATATTAATAATAATATACAAACTAGTATTAATTGTTTAAATTAATATTAATTAATATGTTAACAACCATTATGTTATATCATATAATATTGTATCATATCATATATGATTAATTAAAATTATTAAAAGTCATTGAGAGAGTGAGTAAATAACAGAATCTTTATTTTGGGGTTAACCAATTAATTTTTAAAAAGTTAAAAGTAAAAAAAAAAAAATCACAAATGAATTATAATTACAAAAAAAGGAGTAAAAACTAAAAAAAAAGAATGATAGTCTTTGCTATAAAAAAGAACACATATATGATCCATCTGCCAGCAGATCTTGACCTTTTTTTTTACACTGAATAATCTTAAGGTGCTTCAAATGTACACAGTGCAAAACAACTTGACAGTTTAAGCAGAACTCCACTCAATAGCATTGTGAATAAAATCTAATTCCACTCAGTTCTAAAATGAACCTTGAGCACATTTGTTGAAGTTTAAAAGAGTTAACCAGCTGTCTGGATATTTTCACATTAACCGGCCTCAAAAATTGAGTATGTGTGAATATAGAAGAGAGAGCATCAGCACACAGCGTACACACACACACACGCACACACACACACACACACACACACACACACACACACACACACACACACACACACACACACACACACACACACACACACACACACACACACACACACACACACACACACACACACACACACACACACACACACACACACACACCTGTGGGCAACACATTCATGCACAGGATGTACTGTAAGAGGAAGGTCAGACAAACAACTATACAAAACTCATTCGGTAAAAGCCCCTGTTGAACAAACACACAAATGCTGTCTGCTAGTGAAGAATAAAGCGAACAAAATTCAACCTTCAACAATAAAATAAGCAGTGCATAAAGCAGACAGTCAGATATAAAGACAAGTATTCAACTACAGAGTGCAAAGGATGAAACACTTAAAGGGATAGTTTACCCAAAAATGAACATTTACTCAATATTTACTCACCCTGGAGTGGTTTTAAAAAATGTTAGAAACCAGTAACTATTAACATCTATAATAGAAAAAGCAAAATGAAAAGTCGATAGCTATGCTTCCAGCCACAAATGAGAATTAGATTTATGTGCAAAACTGAAATATCGCATAAAACATTTGCAAATAAAGCACCGTTTACATCCAACGAGACAAACAGAACAAAATCGTCACTTCCGGATAAACTGGCGCCAAATATCAAAAAGAAAAATGGAATTTGATTAAGTAGATAAAGCTGCTGTGGGCCTTCTTATATAATCATTTATATATATACATGTATATATATATATATATATATATATATATATATATATATATATATATATATATATATATATATATATATATATATATATATATATATATGTATATATATATATATATATATATATATATATATATATATATATATATATATATATATATATATATATATATATATATACTGTATGTATATATATATATATATAATTTTCTTATATAATAAATTTATAGTTGACACTTCTGAGACGTAATAATACCAAACCGCTTTGACGACTTTGATTTTAGCTGAGGGATTTTTGAATGACCAAATTATTCATTCATTTTCTTTTTGGCTCAGTCCCTTTATTAATCTGGGGTCACCACAGCGGAATGAACCGCTAACTTATCCAGCATATGTTTTACACAGCGGATGCCCTTTCAGCTGCAACCCATAACTGGGAAACATCCATACACACTCATTCACACACATAAACTACGGTCAATTTTAGCATATCCAATTCACCTATAACCCCTGTCTTTGGACTTGTGGGGGACACCGGAGCACCCGGAGGAATCCCACGCGAACACGGGGAGAATAAGCAACATGCAAACTCCACACAGAAATGCCAATTGACCCAGCCGAGGCTCAAACCAGTAACCATCTTGCTGTGAGGCAATCGTGCTACCCACTACGCCACCACGTCGCCCCTGACCAAAATATTTAGGATATTTTACAATGCGGTCAGTTCTGTCCAATAATGTCATGCCATGGTGCCCATTCATGGTCTGTTAAAAGAAAAGCACACGACTTTATGCAGTAAATGTGTTTCCATCGTGGTTTATATGCATTTGTGTGCATTTTCTAAATTTATCCGCATCTTGGCATTTCTATTAAGTATTTTTTTTGCTGTATTCCAAAATGCTAGTGGCTACCAGTTTCTATAATTCTTCACATGTCTTTTTCACAAAATTCTTCCAAAGTTAGGAACAAGTGAACTATTTATCCATTTAACACAGCAAACCTTCAGTACAAAATACTATTTTAGGCCAACAGAGAGGAGCAGTAATGCTATATTCCAAAATGCTGGTGGCTACCAGTTTCCACAATTCTTCAAATGTCTTTTTTTACAAAACTCTTCCAAGGGTTGGAACAAGGGAAGGCTGAATACTATTCTAGGCCAAGAGAGGATATAAACTGTTGCCAAAACAAAATGAAATAACAGTAAAATAATTTTGTTTTCAAATGACAAACTTTTTAGTATAATAGCCTTTAAAAGTTACGATACTTCAAGTACCAAGTTGGTACTAAAGAAAAAGAATCAACACAGTACCAGGTTTTCTTAAGTCCCGAGGACTCGGTCAACCTGGTTCTATGACATAAATAAAAGGTGCTGCTGATGCGGTGGCTCTCATATAGTATATGTTAGTCTTATAGTATATGTTAGTTCTTATATGTTAGTTCTTATAGTATATGTTAGTCTTATAGTATATGTTAGTTCTTATATGTTAGTTCTTATAGTATATGTTAGTCTTATAGTATATGTTAGTCTTATAGTATATGTTAGTTCTTATATGTTAGTTCTTATAGTATATGTTAGTCTTATAGTATATGTTAGTTCTTATATGTTAGTTCTTATAGTATATGTTAGTTCTTATATGTTAGTTCTTATAGTATATGTTAGTCTTATAGTATATGTTAGTTCTTATATGTTAGTTCTTATAGTATATGTTAGTCTTATAGTATATGTTAGTTCTTATATGTTAGTTCTTATAGTATATGTTAGTCTTATAGTATATGTTAGTCTTATAGTATATGTTAGTTCTTATATGTTAGTTCTTATAGTATATGTTAGTCTTATAGTATATGTTAGTTCTTATATGTTAGTTCTTATAGTATATGTTAGTCTTATAGTATATGTTAGTTCTTATATGTTAGTTCTTATAGTATATGTTAGTCTTATAGTATATGTTAGTTCTTATATGTTAGTTCTTATAGTATATGTTAGTCTTATAGTATATGTTAGTTCTTATATGTTAGTTCTTATAGTATATGTTAGTCTTATAGTATATGTTAGTTCTTATATGTTAGTTCTTATAGTATATGTTAGTATTATAGTATATGTTAGTTCTTATATGTTAGTTCTTATAGTATATGTTAGTCTTATAATATATGTTAGTTCTTATATGTTAGTTCTTATAGTATATGTTAGTATTATAGTATATGTTAGTTCTTATATGTTAGTTCTTATAGTATATGTTAGTCTTATAGTATATGTTAGTTCTTATATGTTAGTTCTTGTAGTATATGTAAGTCTTATAGTATATGTTAGTTCGTATATGTTAGTTCTTATAGTATATGTTAGTCTTATAGTATATGTTAGTTCTTATATGTTAGTTCTTATAGTATATGTTAGTCTTATAGTATATTTTTGTTATGCATAGGTTTAAAATAGTTCTTATGTCAAGTGTTGTGTTTGTATTTATGATTAATTTATGTAGCACCGTGGTCCTGCGAGACACAACATTTCATTCCTCTGTATGTCCACACATGTAGCGGAATGACAATAAAGCTCGACTTGACTTGACTTGACTTGAATCCACTTATTGATAAGACAGGAGGAAAGGCACAATGTAAACAATTACTGCCCTAATAGTGTTCCTGTATTTAATATATATTCTATTCTGCACTGAAATGTAAAGCCCTGTCCTAATGCGCTGACACTTTTTTTGTAATATAATATTAATAATAATAATAATAATAACAATATTTCTGCTAAGTGAGAGAATTAGTTTCCGTTTCGATCATTTAAATTTGTCTTGGCTTGTTAGAAGACATATCCATGTAGTTTTTAACAAAATTATAACTAATTGTATTTTGTACTCAACTGTACTATTTAGCTATTTATTTTTTATTTTATTTATTTCTTAGATTATGCCTATGGTAAAGCAATTTCTAAATTAAATGCGGTTGATGCTCTTTCTCTTTGTCTATACACTCTCAGAAATAAAGGTACGCAAGCTGTCACTGGGGTGGTACCTTTACAAGTTTGTACCTAAAAGGTCCATAATAGTACCTCAAAGGTATATTAGTACCAAAAAAGTACAAAAGTGTTCCTCTTAAAATCCCTTCCAGCTGCAGCCCATCACTGGGAAACATCATCATCATCAGAGAAAGAAGCTCAAACATGTTTAGAACAAGTGGAGGGTCAATAAATGATGACAGAATCCCTTTAAGAGATTTAAAACAAAAAAAACTACTTAAGTATTACTTAAATCTTTAAAAAGAGGTGGTCCAGAGTGTACTTTTAAGGCTTGGTTGTGTTTATAAGATTGAAAGCAAAGTGTGCTCATGCTTCATTTGTTAATATATATATATATATATATATATATATATATATATATATATATATATATATATATATATATATATATATATATATATATATATATATATATATATATATATATCACATTATTTTTTCATATATCTTACTTTGATTATATACTGCTACTCAGCTAACATAAAAACGACTGTCATATTTCCTAGTTCCTCCAAAAGGCCCGTCCTCAAGAGGCTCTGATTGGTCAGCTAACATGATGTGCTGTGATTCGCGGATTGACTCCACGTCACCAGGAAAAGCGTCACGCCTTTAATAGAACATACGCTTTTTTCCTCTGCTGTGTAAATACTGTCAGTCAGAGTAGCTGTTAACCGTATCAGTTTGAGCCTGAATCAGACAGAAAATGAGGAGCACACAGCTCCTAAGTGTCTTTCATATATATATATATATATATATATATATATATTTGGGTTATAACCATGCGTTAGTAATATTAGTTCATTAGTTGAGATGTAGAACGCAGGGAAAGAGGCTGCATAGAGAGACACTGCATCGCTGGTGAAGATTGTGGGTGTTTACAGGGGTTTGATTGATAAGTATATATTTGTAGCTAAATTGTTAGCGGGGCCAAACAGTGTTTCCCCTTATTTACATCCTTGTAACATACCGTTAACACTGGACACTATGAATGTAATTGATCAATTTTAACAAATAAAAATACTTACAGGTTGTGGCTCACAATCCACAGCTTCTTCTATTATGGTTGGAGCTGCTCCTTCTTTGAGGAGTTTTTAGCCGAATTCAGCACAGAACTGGGAGAGATTCTGTAAGCTCTCCTTTGTCAAATGCTAGCACTATATCTTTTTTATAATTCTCTGGAACATAATTAAAATTAAATTGTAAGTACTTCTCTCTTTGTGTCATGTTCTTTGGAAGCCCAAATACAGAAACAGAAGAAGCTCTGTGGAGATAGTAGCATTTGGACAGCATTTTAGCTTTCCCTGCTATAACATAGTGCCTCTGGCCACACCCCTTCGCTGTGCAGGGTGTATGCACATGGTGAATGTGCATAACCTGAAGTGTTTGTGATCTTACTAACCCACATGTATTTTTTTGTAGTCCCCAAACTTTGTTAGCTGTAGGCTTTGCTAAGCTAACTCAGTAAAAGCCAATCGCTGTGTCCGAAAATGCATACTTCCATACTATACAGTACGCTAAACTCAGTATGCGAGCCAAGTAGTATGTCCGAATTCATAGAATTCGAAAATCAGTATACGAGAAGTACCCGGATGACTTACTACTTCCGGCGAGATTCTGAAGTGCACATCCCATGCATGCTGTGCTATCCCATGATGCCCCTCGAGAGAATTCATGAATGGGGGTAAAGTGACGCAACTGACGCAGATAGGTCACGTGACCATGACAAAATCGCGGATGTAGTACGTCCGAATTCCATTCATACTTCTCCCATTCATACTGTATAGAACGTACCTTTCTAACGGCCAAGTGGTATGTTTAAATTCAAATGCAGTACCTACTGAGTAGTAGGTGGTTTCGGATGCAGCCAATGTCTCCCTTTGCAATGAACTTTGAGCGTCTTACATTCAGTGATGTTGTTTGTTCACACATCTACATTTCACACAAACTAAAGTTTAAAATATGTTATCGTAGTGGACCACCCCTTTAAATAAACAAACCCTTTAGTATACATCATAGAGATTTCAATTTGCACATCATTTGATGATCAAACTTTGAAATAATATTTGATCAAAACAATAATAAAAAAAAAATGTCAAGCTAATTGATTATTAAAATAGTTGCAGCCCCAATGGATAGCTACATGAGACTTTCTTAGTAAAACAGCTATAGCAAGCATCCCTTATAATTCTTTTTTAATGCACAAACCAACATACATCTTCAAATCATCTGTAGTTATGCTAATGATCTGTATTCCTCAGCAAAAAAAAACTGTTCTCAGCGTGCACTTGTGCTGCTGAATACATTTCTAGCATAAATGTGGTAAAATAACTGTACCGCACAGCATCCAGTGGCACATTTCTGTACAAAACATCAATAAATCAGGATAGATCAGCAAAGACAACAACCGAGAACACAGCAAAGAGGCTCTACAAACCTAACTACATTTTTCAGTAGCATAACGACAATTCAGCTGTTTTCAAAATAGTGCAGCTTTTCCAGTAACAAGCCATTCTTTCCAACAAGTGAGTGTTATATTGCTGTTTTATGTCACATTTATAATGCACACCCAGCCTTGCGACCGCTTGTGACAGTAATGAAACACGCTGTAGACTGTCGCTCTACAATAACATTAAGAAGTAGTCAGACAGTTTTAATATAGTGGTTTGAAGAAAGAAAGACTGACACACCAAACTGTTTTTTTGTGTAGTGAAATATTTCAATAATAATATTTATCATGTACACTATTCTATCATGTTCACTTCATTTCATGTGTACAAGTTAATCTAAATGATATTTGTTTACTGTACATAACATGGCTGTCAAATAATTTGGATTTTCAAAAATTGTAATATGCTAATTTATTATGTTTAACACATCGTCACCTTGGAATTATAAGGTTCTATCTGACATTTTTGTCAAAATTGAGTAATTGACATATTCTTATTAAATGACAACTTATTTACATGGATGTTTTTTTTATGCTGTTTACATTTTCATTCATTCATTTTCTTGTCGGCTTATTCCCTTTAATTATCCGGGGTCGCCACAGCGGAATGAACCGCCAACTTATCCAGCACGATTTTACGCAGCGAATGCCCTTCCAGCCGCAACCCATCTCTGGGAACATCCACACACTCATTCACACTCATACACTACGGACAATTTTAGCTTACCCAATTCACCTGTATACCGCATGTCTTTGGACTGTGGGGGCAACCGGAGCACCCGGAGGAAACCGACGCGAATGCAGGGAGAACATGCAAACTCCACACAGAAACGCCAACTGAGCCCTGTTTACATTTTAAGACTTTTTATTTAAAAAACAAATGTCACTCAAGTACTGTTTGCTATGGAATGCAAAAACTTTGAAGCTCAATATCTTAAAATCACTCAGAACGCAGATGGAACCTTATAATTCAAAGGTGACGACATTTACAGCACACTAAAATAGGATTAAAATAGTGACTTTATATATATATAATGACATTATTATTCTTATTCTTATTATACAGTTCGCTTATATTAAAACCTGATCATTTTAATCCTATTAAAGGTTTAAATGATAGCTTTCAATTACACTGTAATGTTTAATTGTTGTACTAACTTATTTCATCCCCAGAAATGTATATATATATATATATATATATATATATATATATATATATATATATATATACACAACTAGATATAATTTATTTATTTATTTTTAAAAATAATATATTTATTAGAGATATCACAGTAGTAGTATTGGTGTAGATAATTACCAATAATCGGCATTGGCAATATTGGTAAAACAAGCCATAATTCATAAAAGTTTCACTAAACAAATATGTGATGATGAAGAGGCGGTGTTCTCGAAACATTACACACTGTGAGCTTTTTTAAGTGAATAAATTGGACACTTTTGGAGCTTTTGGTGTTGGCGCCTTTTCATTTATATTTACTGAACAAATATGTAACATTAATTTGTACTAATACCAAAGCCCTTTTAGTATTGATACAGTATTTTTACTTGAATATTTCAGTGCATTGTATTAGGCCCAATCCCAATTCTACCCCTTAGCCCTTCCCCTTACCCCTCGTTTTGTGCGTTCACGTCAAGGGGTAGGGGTGTCCTAATTCTCTTTAGCTTGAAGGCGTAGGGCTAAGGGGAAGGGGTGAATAGCCCTTTGAACGAAGATTTTTCAGGACCACACTTGAAACCAAGGGGTAAGAAAATTTCCCAGAATACACCAGCCACAACTGCAGTATTGCTGAACCCGGAAGTAAGGAGATCCACAAATTTGTATTTTTTGTCATTATTACGAGTTTTTATGACAAACAAACATATGTTTAACATATTTATAACCGCGTTTGTGATTTCCTGAAGATAAATACCAAAAAATAGCACAAATGGAATCACTACAGCAGTCGCCATCGTCTGATCTCATGTGAAGCAAGAGATCATGATGGCATATGATGACGTGTGCAGGTGCTGTAGTGCTGTCCTAATTCTTAGGGGTAAATTTTGAAGCCCTTCCCCTTAACCCTCGGTTGTAAGGGCCAAGGGAAAGGAGAAGGGGTAGTGGTACAAAAATAGAATTGGGATTTGGCCTAAATTTTGTATTTAAAAACACCTCTTTTTCTCATACATTGCATATTCAATTCTTCTTCTTTTTTTTTTCTTAAATCTGCCTGAAACAGTTGGTTCAAGGATCCAGTCTCTTTAAACCCCTCTATTCCAATCCTACTCTGCTCTGATTAGTCCCTGCATATCAGAAACCAAGCATTAGGAAATTTGGTTAGCTACACTGGTTTTTGCAGCATGTACCACTAAAATTGCCAACAACTAAGGGGAACTACAAGCACTAGGGTAACTATATGAACTACACTCTACGGGAAAACCCTAAAAACCATGATTGGAATCCTTTAACACAGTGGTCCCCAACCTTTTTATCACTGCATACCGGTCAATGCTTGACAATTTTACTGCGGCCTGGGGGCAGGGTGTTTCTAATCGAGCATCAACCATTTTCTCAGAGGATGACAAGCTAACAAAACATTGCTGCAACTCTGACACAAGTTTTATTTATAGAGAAAATTAAAAAGCACTGCAGTGTTTGTCTGAGATAATTAGTCTACCAAAATGTGTACATTTCATACAAAATATGAAGTTCTTGTCACGTGACTCGAGGTGCGCTCATGGCATTCTGAAGATGCTCGTGCCTCCATTCGAAATAACGAACTTGCACGCAGAAAAGACACGCTATGTAAAAGACCGCTGTCATTTGGGATCTCCAGTAGTTGATCTTCTTGCAAACATGCTGGATTCACCAGATTTGTTGACAAATGGGTTGCGGATCCATTCCATGGCAGTTCGTGGGTCCTTCACTAGGCCTTTTCCTCTTCACAAAGAAACTTTCCAAAGACATCTGTTTCTTACTCATGTTGTTAGCTTGTGGGTTAAATTTTTGGAGCTCAAGTGACCGAAATGTAACTAGTAAAAGATTTTTCAAAATAAAAGATTATTCAGACTCAGATAATACTTAAAACAGAAATAATTATAGATTCCTTGTGCGGCCAGGTACAAATTGATCTACGGACTGGTAGCGGTCCGCGGCCCAGGGGTTGAGGACCACTGCTTTAGCAGGTAAGTTTTAACACTTCCACTCACCCTCCTGCTTGAGTTTTATTGTAATGTAACTGTTATTTAGAATGCATTACTTTAAAGTTTCCATATTGACATAATAAAGTTTATCACGTGACATACCCCAGCCCAATGATATCTGTTCATATATATTTTTTTTTTTCAAAAATCTTCAAATATTGACAAACGTCCTAATCATATGGTAAAACATCTGATATTCCAATTGTCAATATGTGTAAGAACATGTATTTTGCCATTTAAACAGCTTAATAGATGATGGGCGTTACCATGTTAGTCTGTGTTGTATTGAAGAGATTTGAGCTGCTGAATTTACAACATGTTAATTCATGAACTTCTCCCAAAATACATATAAGTGGCTGTTTAACTGGGGAAAGAATACTGTAAACATTATAGTAACCTAAACAGTGTGTATCTGATGTGAAAGAATCACATCGTCTGATTATGTATAAATAATTATTATTGCCTTCTCTATAGATATTCGTGTGTATTTTACAAACCATAAATGCTTTGTTTTGCTAGTACTTATGTGGATTTAAACGTCTAAAACCTAAAATAAACATTATTTGTACAAAAGCACTGATAAATTGTGATTTATGACAAGAGCCACATGCGTCTTTCTCTAGTTTAGTGAAAGCAATTGCAGGAAAGAAGATTTGAATATGCATCAAATGGTTAACTAAAGTATAACCTACATCCAGCCGGTTGTTATTTATATTCACTAATGGTCAAGATAATTCGGATGAGAAGGTATTTTTAGTTTAATCGGTTGTTATCTGAGAATAACATATCGTGCAATGTACTAACTAACCAATCAGAATCGAGCATTCCCAAAAGCCGTGTAATAAATAGCACCAATGACAACTTTGAGTTTTAACAGTGATCTTGATGGTAGCCAGGCATTAAATTGTGTGTCTTTCCACAGCATCTTCACTAACACTGATGCAATATCAGCTGCCAGAGATGCAGATGTGCTGTTGAGCCGCAGGTGGGTGGATGGACTTACACTGGATGGTGTCTGGAGGTGGAGGTACAGCAGCGGGACAGTGTTCCTCATCACTGTTGTCTCCACATTCATTCAGATGATTGCAAATCAGCGAGAGAAGTTTCAGACATCTGCCATTGGTGCAGTGGAACTTGCACTCTGCAGTAAAACAAAGAGAGAAATGTGTCTTCAAGGGTGGATGGTTAGAATTGTTATGACACAATGCGGCACTATTATACAACTGAAGGCATCGCATACCAGACAGACTGAATAATTAAGCATATGCAGGTTGATGCAATGCACCACATGCAGGAAAATAACAATTATAACTTGGCTTTGGGTGGAGCGCTAAGATAAACAGATATTTCAAAACTTTATAGCGCATGTGTAACATTTCTACCCAGTTACTCTTTGACTAGTCTAAACCTCAGACGGCACGCCTATGGAACGTTTACAGAGCGTCTGAAGGATATTACACGCAAACAGAGAGCTACAGCTGGCTAAAATGGCAAGTGAAAATCTGATTGGCTGGATTTCAAATATGTTTTTCAGAGGAGGCAGGTTTTTTTTTTCTTTTATTCGAATCAATATCAGATTCTGTTCCAAAATAACATGTACACAAACTGTGGTTGGTCGCTCTACATGTCAATCAGATGGTCTCTTTTGGTTGAAGTTGGCAGTTCTTGAACAGAATAAATTCCAATGTTGACCAGACATTAAAGATACCCCATGTTTTCTATTAAAGAGCCCCTGTCATTGTCCTGCGACCCCCCCAGGAGGTCCGACCCACACATTTGGAACCACTGCACCACTGCCATATTGATCATAATATAAGCTATATATTAACATATTGTAAATAATGTGATTCATAAAACACCTTAGAATAAGGTTCCAATAAATAATGTATAACAAACATTAAATAATGAGAAGAACATTTGTAACAATATGTTTAATCTTCGTTTATATCACTTAATACAAATGCAACTGTTCACTGTTAGTTCTTGTTAGTACAGGCCTACAGTAATAATACTTACTAACTTCTTGAACAGAATAAATTGTAAAGTTGACCAGACGTTAAAGATAGCACATGTTTTCCGTTAAAGATGATCGGAAATTATGCAAGTCAACCTGATTTATGTAAACATAACATGTTTGATGATATATCCCGTATAACTTAACGTATAAAGTTAAGATACCTTTTTGCCTCCCAATACCATTACAAATGTAATTGAGTGCGTGCGACGAACAATCGTATAAAATAAATAAGATAACCATGTGACATTAATTGTATGTGTGAACTTTGTATACAGAACAAGTTAGAGGATATTTTTGCGTGACCAAGAGTCTGCATTTAAACATCAAAATAACGTCACGCGGAAAAAACGTTTATGTCCACTAAGAGGAATAGAGATGTCGCTTGCTGAACAAATGGAAGGACAGAGTAAGGAAGGCTTTGAGGGATGCTGGGAAACCATATTTGAACCAAAGAGGAGAACAAAAACCAGGAAAAAAATCCACCGAAAGAGGTGAGTGAAAGAACCGTATATGTGATGTGATCTCCCCTCTCTTTTTGAATGCGCTGAGGAGCGCTAAACAGCTCAAATACAGTTAGCCTATTAAAATAAACCACATACCATATATAATAAAGCTGTATCAATGCATATTTCCCACCAGTCCTGTGTAAACTACGGCAAGCAGAGGTTATTTATTTATATAGTGAGATGGCGGAGTGCGAGTACAGTTTAAAGTAGCATATACACAGGTGTGCTGCGCCAGCTTTTCTAAATAAAAGACAATATTTAGCTATGATGCATGTCTGCATTTTTTGTTGTATTTATTTATTTATTGTTAATAATTGATTGTTATTGCCTGTACTGTAAGAATTTCTATGTATTGTACATTGTTCATACTGTATTTTCTGTTTTTATATAATAATAATAATAATAATAAACTTGAAAGAAATGCTTAATATTAACCTGAAGTTTTTTGTTACTGCATTAAAACTAAGATAAAGGAATCAGATCTTTAGTGGTTTAATGTGATATGATAAATTGGAGTTCCACATTTGAGAAATATAAATCACAATAACCTTTGATTTTTAATACTGACATTGATAAATGTTATCTCCCTAGAATGGAGAAGCTTTTGTTGTCTATCTTCAAGTAAAATAAAAATATATAATATAATGTTCACAATCTAAATGAAAAAATTTGAAATTTGAAAATATGGACTTATACTGTATGGTTCTTTGTCTCAAGGCCTCAATTAAACTTCTATTGTCAGCTCTATATTGAACATAATATAAGCTATATATTAACTTATTGTAAATAATGTGCTAAATAAAACTTATTTTAAGGATTATTTTTTGGTTATGAAAAAGTCCTCATAATTTCGTTTTCTTTTTTCAATCTTTATTTTATCTTACCATGATGTTGATGTGATTCTTAAAGGAATTTAATTAACATAATTGCCAATGACAGAATTATTTACTCAACTTCATGTTGGTTTAAACTTGTATGATTTATTTTTTGGAACATAATAGTAGTTATTTGGCAAATTGTCCAACCTTCTTTTTTCCAGAAATAGACTTTCCCTAAAAAATAAAATGAGAAAACAAAACAAAAAGTTTTATTTTGTTTTATTCTTTGTATTATTTTATTTTATTATTTGTTTTGTTTTATTTTATTCTTTAAGTTTTGTTTTATTTATTTTTTTTAAAGTTTTGTTTTGTCATTTATTTATTTTTAGTCTATTTCTGGAAAAGAGCAGATTGGACAATTTACTAAACATCTACTTTTGTGATCCAAAAATAAATCATACAAGTTTGTAACAACACAAGGTTGAGTAAATAATTTTGTTATTGGCAAATTAAAGTTAACTTCCTTTAAAAAATGCATAAACATCACTGTTATATAAAATAAAGATTGAAAAAGTTAAAAATCATCTTATTTCTCTAACCCCCACAAAACAAGCCTTTGTTAATCTTTTGTAATATAATGTTCACAATCCAAATGAAAAAAATCTTATTACTCAAAATTTGAAAATATGGACTTATTCTGTATGGTTCTTTGTCTCAAGGCCTCAAATATTTTTGAACTTCTATTGTCAGCTCTATATTGAACATAATATAAGCTATATATTAACTTATTGTAAATAATGAGACTTATAAAACGGTAACACTTTTTTAGAATAAGGTTTCATTAGGTAACGTATAACAAACATTAAATAATGAGCATCTTCGTTTATATCACTTAATACAAATTCAACTGTTCATTGTTAGTTCTTGTTAGTACAGGCCCACAATAATAAAACTAACTAACTAACTAACTAACTAACTAACTAACTAACTAACTAACTAACTAACTAACCAACTAAATAAATAAATAAATAAATAAATAAATAAATAAATAAATAAATAAATGCTAATTGAAACAAATGAAAACTTATTATAAAGTGTTATCAATAAATACCAAAGTAAATGTTATAAAACATATTTAAAAATCAGTATGACTGCATGATTATGTATTTCAAGTTTTATTTGATTTAACTTTTAAAGATCTTATATGTGTGAGTTTGTTTTGTTTTCTCATTTCATTTTTTAGGGAAAGTCTATTTCTGGAAAAAAAAAAAAAAAGCAGGATGGACAATTTGCCAAATAACTCCTATTACGCTCCAAAAATAAATACTACAAGTTTAATCTGTAATTCTGTTATTGGCATTTAATGTAAATTCACTCTCTTTAAGGATTACATCAACATCACTCTAAAATAAAGATTAAAAAATGTAAAATGTCAACTTAATTTTTCATTCTAACCCCCAAAAAAAAGCCTTTGTTAATAGTTTGTACAGGTACGCTTAAAAGATCCAAGGAAGGGAAGACGATCAGATGGTGGCTCTGAAGAATAAAAGAGGTCAGGGATGTTGTGATGGAGTTTTACGGGTCTCTGATCTACCAGACTATGATGACATAACATCTACCATAAAACCTTCACTTCTTCCATTATAGCGGGAAGGATTTCTGTGAGCTTGTATCAGGCTGTTCGCTGGCCACCGTCTCGTCTGTGGCGTTAATCGCAGATTTGATCACCAGCAGGGGAAATGAGACACCATGTTTGAGACGCCAGTCTCTACACAACGCCCAAACAAACTCGAATACACTCGGATGTCTGCTTGAGAACAGACAACTATCTATCTGTCCCAAGCAGACAGCCAGGCATTTCACTCAATTTCAGCATCATCTACAAATGGCAAGAGAGGCAAGACTGAGCCATGTCACCATTATCTCTTTAGACATTCTCAACTACAATTTTACAATTTCGAAGGAAAAAAATGTGTGTGCAAAAGTCACTGCCAAGGTTTGTGGCTTTTATACTTTACATTTTAATTAGCTTAGTTATTTTGAGCTACTTATTAGCAAGAACCGTAAATATTCAGAAAAAAAACTAACAAATTCCCCTATAGCTTATTCTTTATATATTATATGTCATGTAGAAATTTAGAAAGTGTTTTCTGTGCTAATAAGAACAATACTTATATACAAATAACATTTTTTGCATCACCTTTTATACTTTATCAGTTTTTTTTATTATTTTTGTTATATAAATTTGTTTTATAACTAATTATTTATAAAAAAATAAAAAAAAATAATTAAAATAAATAAAACTTATTGTTTTATTTATTTATTTATTTTAATTATTATTTTATTTTTTTATAAATAATTAGTTCAGTGTGTTTTTGATGCACTTCTGTTTGATTTCCTTTAAAAATGTCTTCAATTATTTCAACTTTATTTCAATAAGTGAAAATTTCATAATAGTTTTAGTTACAATAACACCACTGTAACGGGCTAAAATTTAGCTCATTATAAGCTGAAAAGGATTGTAGTTTGGGTGCTTTTTTCTTTTGAAAGAATAGTATCCATCAATGGTCATTGGTATTGTATAAAAATAAGAGCAGACTGGCCATTCTGCAAAATATCTCCTTCTGTGTTCCATGTTCTTGGGTTTTGGGTTCTTTACAGTGTGTTATTTATTTTAATATTCTGAATTAGCGTTTGTGTGTATATTTTCAATTTTCATTGTAAGTTTTAGTCATTTTGATATGTACTTTTGTTTCTTTATTCCCTAGTATTTCATTTGTTTCCTTGTTCAGTCCTGTATCTCAGATATTTGCTGCATATTTTCCAAAAACAACAATAAAAGCAGCTTGTGGCCGGTTGCTCTATATTTCAGTCAGACACTCTCTTCCTGTCTAAGCGGGCAGACACTGGCCAAAATAAACTGCTATATGTTACACACTTACGCTCGCTGACATTAGAATAGAAGTATATCTGGTATTTTTTTTACCCATTTTATGTAAAATATGCAGTTTTACAGTGCTTTTCGCAATACACACTGGCCCTGTTTACACCTGGTATTAAAAACACAGGTCACCCAAAAGTAAAAATGTGCTGTTAAACACGAATTACAAAGGAAGATATTTTGTAGAATGCTGGAAATCAGTAGCCTTTTTTGCATCCATAGTAAGAAATAAATACCATGAGAGTCAATGGATACCAGTTTACAACATTCTTAAAAACATCTTCCTTTGTTTTCAACAGGAGAAAAAAAAAGAAACTTGAATAGGTTTGTTGTAACAAGCTATGGCTCAGTAAATGATGACAGAAGTTTTGAGCGAACTAACCCTTGAGTTACCATTTTGTTAATCCAATTAAAAGAGGATAATGCTAAATACAGGTGTATATGAAGACTAAAATATTTGAAACTTGTCCACTTTCTGATCCAATTGAATGTCCACTAGGTAAAAAAAGAAAAGAAAAGCTGCTTAGTTTGAAAGCTTCATTTTATACATCACTTGCTAATGCTAATTGATGATGCCAAATGAAAACGTATTGTAAAGTGTTACCAATAACTGTAGCAAAGTAAATATTATAAGCATGACTGCATATTTAAGTATTTCAAGTTTTGTTTCATTTTGTTTTTTTAAGTTTTCTTTGTTTTATTTTTAAGTTTTATTTTGTTTCATTCTTTGATTTATTTTGTCTTATTCATTTGTTTTGTTTTTGTTTCTTATATATTGTTTTGTTTTATTTTATTCTTTAAGTTTTATTATATTTTATTTTTTTTATGTTTTGTTCTGTGATTAAATTTTTTTAGGATATGTCTATTTCTGGAAAAGAGCTATGAAGCCAGAACAGTCTCAAAAACAATACATTTACAAAGTATAATTCATGCATCCATAACACAATTCACTTTTTTTTTAAATCCAATTCAAAAATTTAAAACATGATTCATAAATACACGAATCCAATTAAAAAATTCAAAACACGATTCAAATGTACACAAATCCAATTAAAAAATCCAAAACACAATTAAAAATACACGAATCCAATTCAAAAATTCAAAACACATTTAAAAAGTACACAAATCCAATTCAAAAATCCAAAACACGATTAAAGAATACACAAATCACGAATTCAAAAATCAAAACACAATTAAAAAATACACAAATCCAATTAAAAAATTCAAAACACAATTAAAAATACACAAATCTAATTCGAAAAATCAAAACACAATTAAAAAATACACAAATCCAATTCAAAATTTCAAAACACATTTAAAAAATACACAAATCCAATTCAAAAATTCAAAACACGATTAAAAAAATACACAAATCCAATTCAAAAATTCAAAACACGATTAAAAAAATACACAAATCCAATTCAAAAATTCAAAACGCAATTAAAAAATACACAAATCCAATTTGGAAATTCAAAACACAATTAAAAAATACACAAATCCAATTTGGAAATTCAAAAAACGATTCATAAATACACAAATCCAATTCATTTGGCAAAAATATTTATGATTTTTACTTTAACACAAATTGTGTGTTCAATTTATGGATTGTGTTTACAAATAGGTTTTTGTAAATGTGATTTGTGCTGTGCATGGATGAATTTTATTTTGTAAATGTATTATTATATTTGAGACTGATCTGGCTCCATACCAGATCAGTCTCAAAAATAATACATTTACAAAACAGAATTCATACATCCACAACACAGTTCACATTTATCCAATTCGTAAGTTCAAAACACAATTTATTAATGCACCAATCCAATTCTTAAATTCAAAACACGATTCATAAATACACATATCCAATTTGTACCTTTCAAAACACGATTTATTATATACACATCCAATTCATTTGGCAAAAATATTTATTTTTTACTTGTGAATTCACAAATTCTATGTTGTATTTATGAATTGTGTTTTGAATTTACAAATTAGATTTTGCAAATGTGAATTGTGCTGTGCATGTATTTTATTTTGTAAAATTGTATTTTTGAGACTGATCTGGCTCCATAATCTGGTTGCATAAAGAGCAGGTTGGACAATTTGCTAAATATCTACTTTTATGATCTAAAAATAAATCATACAAAGTTTGTAACAACACGAGGTTGAGTAAATTATTTTGCTATTGGCAAATTTCTTTAAAAATTGCATCAACATCACTGTAAGACAAAATAAAGATTGAAAAAATTAAAACTGATCTTAATTTCTCTTTCTAACTCCCACAAAACAAGCCTCTGTTAATCGTTTGTACAGGTACGCTAAAAAAGATCCAAGGAAGGAATAAAGTTCAGATGTTGTGATGGAGTTTTATGGGTCTCTGATATCCCAGAATATGATGACTTTTTTTGCCTGCAGTTTTAGTGTGTCAATTTGACCATACATTTGGCAAATCTTATATATCTTATATAGTGTCTGATGCAACGGTGCTCATCCAAACTGATGTTCTCTCAGCGTCGTCCCACAATCGCCCGCCATTCTCATGACTCATCCGACCCAGATAAGAACTCAAACTACCCTGCATGTCTGGGTTCTCCTCCCTGGCCCGGCTGTTGATGTCACCTGCCCTGCACTCGCCTGCAGCAGTCAGACAAGACCATCTGTGTGTGGCTCTTCAGCCGATGGAGATCATGGGACGGATGGGTGTAAGAGAGAAGTCTCAGTGGCTAAATTTACCCCGCACCTGGGATTCGGAGTCCGCTGGCAAGTTCAGGCAGAGTGTGTCAGCTGTTCATGACTGCGGTTTGTCGTCTCTTTTTTATCTTCATTTTCCATTTGACATCATGAAACAGCATGAAAAGCCCACTTTATTTTTCCTGATGTGACCATAAAGTGAAGCAGGAGGTTTAACAAGAGAAACTGATGAATGGTGGAACTTCACTGGATCATGAGAAGTGGGTGTTCCTCAAGGAATAGGCCCCTCTCATCCTGAAGAACTGTTAACGCCCACTTTTTGAGGCTTGTTTGCAAGATCAAGTTCACACCAAGACCATCTAAAAGCATGAAAATGGTAATGCTTCTTCATTGTTTGTCAATTTTATTCAATGAACTGACTTTCAACGTACTATTTTCAGGACTTTGGAAAAGCTGTGGACTAAATCAGTGTCTACATTGATAACAGACTATTGATTAACAGATTAACTAACAAATTGTTGATACTTAATTCACAACTTGGATATAAATGGAACAATGAAGTAGTTCCTGAGAGACCAGTAAAATGTCAATAAAGGTTTGGGAAGATGAATTGGATTGTGTTTTAATGCAGTATTTTTTAATAATTTCGTTATGTTTACATTATACATTTACATACACAGTGTGAGTGCAAGCGTGCTTGAGCCCGAAACTGAAAGCGAGACGTGACTTTTACATGACTGTTTGATATGGATTAATTACTCATTCGTACTGTTCAATGAACGCAAACTGTCGTAGTTTATTAAAGACGCAAACCCCTCACTGCACCACAGCTGCACCTTCAGCAAACCTCCTAATTCCTGCAGCATGAGGACTTTATGATTGTTTATGAGCGTCAAAAGTGGCTGATCTGTTCTGCGAAATATTTGACTGCGTGTCACCGCATATCAAACGACTTAAACAATATAACTAAAGAAATCTCCACTGTGCTGAGCAAGAGCCCTTCTCTTCCTAAACTGAACAGCGCATCATCGATGATGTAAGCGTGCCCAGGCCCGAATGTAATGTGAGTGCGAGCCGTCGGGGGAGATGGGAGGGAGGACAAGCATGCTTTGGCCCAGTTCAAGGCAACTGTACATAGCGTGAGTACGCCCTTAGTCTTGTCAACATTTTGGAAATAGTTTTCTTTTGATTGAGATATTGTTTAAAATGTTGCTTTTCAATGGGAGTGTATAAATATAGAACATCTTAACTCATATTTAACTCAATATTTTTAATTCATTCTGTCTGACATTAGTTATTAGTGCTGTTCAATTAGAATTTTCATTCCATGGCCACCGCGTGTCACCTTCAGCTTCTAGTGGCTGTTTCCCAAATAGCAACAGTGTCTTGCCTCTTCGTGATTTTATGCTCTTTGGTTTTGGTCCTTTTAAATCAAATCATTTCACTTGGCGGCCATCTTTGAAACGCCTTTCAGGCAGTATGCTCGGGCATTCTGTCTGCAAGGAAAAACATCAAATTCTCCGAAATATTTTGCCAAGCTTATGATTACATTACATATTTGGAATCACAAATAATATTAAACAACAACTGTCTCATAAGTTTAGTTTCTAAATGTTTGAATCAAACAAAATCAGCATTTTTTCAGGTTGCCCGAGCTAATGTACATGTGCACAGAAAAAAGGAACGAGATCACGTCACCAACCTCAAAAGTGCACAACACCAAGTCTTCAGAAGTAATTTACAAGTTGATCTTGTTGGCGAATCTGACAGCGACTCTTTGTTTACAAGTTTGTGGGCGTTTGAGTAGTAGCTGCTATCCTGTGATGTGCGTTTGGCAGGACATAGCTGTACTAGTAGATCTCCCAGTCTATATTCTCACTTCCTTTTGCAACTTTATACTCTTGTATTCTCCACCTCATTATCGATCAACTTTTCCCATGACGTATTGCTGCGACAATTCAAAGAGCTGAAAAGTAAAAACACCAGGCGGAAATGATGCACATCAAAGCTACTTACATCTTAATGCCAATCAAAAGCCATTTTCAAATGTATCTGAATTAATGTAGAGGTAGCCCCATGTACATAATGTATATCAATAAGTAGAGTTCACATTTACTCATCATGGTGGAAAGTCTGATACATATCGATAATGTGATGTCTCACTCACAATTACCACAGGCTTAATACAAAAACAAAAGTGATGAAATAGCTTGAAAGGTTTTACTGCAGAGCAATTATTGTACACAGTCAAATATCAGTGTAACTTTCACTGGATGGGGGATCTGTTGAATAAGTTGTCAGTGATCAAAATATTTTGATTTAGAACACAATGGAAAGATGATGTGGTTGAGGTCATGATGATGAGCATTTACATGATAAATATATATGTAAAGCACCCTCTTGACAGTGATGGTAAATTCATCAACTCAAACTGAACGCTTAGTTCCAGAAAGAAGTACATGCTTGTATTATTTTCATCATAACCAAGTCTCTTTAAGGCAAGTCATTTCACCCGGTGGTCATCTTTGAAATGCCTCTCGGGCAGTATGCTCGGGCATTCTGTCTGAATGGGGAAACATCAAATTCTCCAAAACTGTTTGCCAAGCTTATGATTACATTGCATATTTAGAACCACCAATAAAATTAAGCTACAACTGTCTCATAAGTTTCCTTTCTAAACATTCGAATCAAACAAAATCAGCATTATTTCAGTGTAGGAAACAGCTCCTTTAAATCACATATAAACTGGGGATTCGAACGTGATTCACATAGAATTTTTCAAAGCTTACACTTAACCTACTCATTTGTCCTGCAAATAGAATGGTCAGTGTAAAGCAATCCTGTATTATATGGTTACGTGGCCAACAATAACAATTTTAACAGTATCTAATTAATTAATGAGCAAGGTAGCAGTATCTGAAGCTGAGACATTAACTTATAAAGCACAACACACCAACAAGGATCTTAAAAACAAAACAAAAGTTTATTGCTAGTCTACAACACAACGTACTAATCTACATAAAACAATCAAACGCACATACACACAAGCAGTTTGCGGAGAGTTATGACGGAGAGCGAGTAAGGATTCAACCTCTAGTTCTTAGCATTGCAACCTGAGAGAAACCATAAAAGCAGAGAATTTCGCTATTCTTTACTACTTAAATATAATTCACACCAGTTTCAGCAATGGATAGAAACCTTGTTGGTGTTACTTGCGATTCTGATGGAATTTTAGTTTCCTCGACTGGTCCAAAGGGAAATCCCGGCAAAGCTGATTGGTCAGCGTAGCAACTCCAATGACGTGCTGGAATTCCCTCGTCCGTGAAGAGGGGTTTCCTTACTTTCAGGGAAGCTTGGAGTCAGTTGCTAGGGATACGATTGTTGGACGAGGCGGTGTCTTGGGTGAAGTCCTTCCTGGGGTTTCGGCTCTCTGCGGAATTCTGTAGTTATGGCAGTGTTTCAGAGTTCTGATGAGCTGACCCGATGGTTTGTTGTTGAAGCGGTTGCACAAGCAGATCGGGGGTCGAGCAGTGTGAGCGGTTTCTTCATATAAGCCAATGCATTTGAAACTTTCCTAGCTTTTAATCAATACCAAACATGAAATATTTCACAAACCTTCTGTAGATTACATTCACTACCAACGACTATAACTCATTAACTATCCATAACATTCACATGGAACACATGGAACATGTACACAGAAAAACCTACAGAAATGTAAAATAAGCATACATTACTCAAACACAGTTTAACTTGAATGTCCATTTAAACTTTGGAAGCTTTTTTGATCGATTCTGCGTCTGCCTGAGAATGTGTATTCCCTCGCAGACGCTATTTGCAGGCGTGAATCAACAGGGGTTTGTTGAGCGCTCTCAAAAACCGGTTTGGGGGGGTCTTCGAATGTAGCCTCTTTTATTGTTTTGAGATGTAAAGTTTATTAGCGAGGAGTTGAGATCGCAACTGGCAAGTCGTCCTGTGGATAAACTTTTGCTGGGTGCCTGTGGATTGCTTTGAAAATTAAATCAAAGCTCAGACATGTAGGCACCATTCAATCTTTTAAGGATAATATGGTGTGTAATTTGTTCAGTTCTGGAAAGATCCGTTGACTCCCTACATCAGGTTGCCCGAGCTAGTGCACATGTGCACGCGAAAGGAACGAGATCACGACACCAACCTCATTTATGGCCGTTCTACACATTATCATCCTCTGAATAATGATCATCTGATCGCTCTGCTCTTCTGTAGTAATTCACAACTACAACAACAAGTAATTCCCTTTGATGGTGAATCTCCTCCAGAAATGACAGTGACTCTTTGTTTACATGTTTGTGGGCGTTTGAGTAGTTGCGTTCATGTGACGTGCGTTTAACAGGACGGAGTGTACCTCGCGTTCATTTCATACAGATTACAAAACCAAAAAAACTTTTGTTTTTGTAAGGATCTGTAAGATGGCTTTTAACCTCTTCACTATGGCAGATCCTGAGAGCTGATATGGAATTTCATGAGATGCAATAAAAACAATCTCTCGGGTCTAAGAAGATAAGGATTACAGATTTCCCACTGTTCTATTTTAATTACTATTGACCATCCAAACATTTCCAGGGGGTAATGCGAGAAAGACCCCCCTCTCATTTCACCTCAAGGTCTCATTTCACCTCAAGCCCCCCTTCTTGACCTGTAAGCTACCTTTCTCCATAATTCACAGTCCACATAAAATGCTCAAGGTTTTAATATGATGTATGTTATAGCACTGTATTCATGTTTGGTATCATTTTAAATGTCTCTGTGTGATTGGTAAAGTGGTCTTAATTTCACGATGATATTTCATTTTTATATGTTGATTTGGTTTTTGACTTTGATATAATCTTTGCCAGATGTTTCCCCCCTCTCTAGAGATGATTAACATCTCAAAGTAACCAGGCAAGAGTCTCTGTGACGCTTCTATTGTCTTGAATTTATGACTGTTTGTTCTGAGTGAGTATAAGAGGATGAGGTGTGAAACTGCTCGGGGGAACTCTTGCAGTCAAGACCCCCATTGCAGGCACGCATTTGTGTTGCAATGTATTTCTCTGTTCAGGTATGCATTCTTTAATTCTGTAATCTATATTTGAGTTAATGGATGTTATATTGTTACAGATATCATCTCTGAATTGGCTTGATGATTGTTTGATTATATAATTGGCATTATACAATTTTACCTGACGAATAAAATGTTAAGTTTTGACTCATTCTGAATTCTCCTGAAATCTTTTATATCCAGTAGATTATGTGAAGTCATTTTCGCTACCTTTATGATCGGCATAATTTTGGAAGTTATTAGACCTATACACGCAGTATGGCACGCGGTATTATAGAGATCTTTTAATTCCTTAACCACTGGAACTAGCAAGTGCGGATCTTGAATTAAGTGAGATGTTTCTTTTGGCATGTGTTAGTATTGTACAACCAGCCTAATTAAATATTAATTCATCCCGTATCCTCTGACTAATTTCAGAGTGCCGGCATTCTGATCGTGAGCTCTGATGCATTCCCGGGGCATGAAACTCTGTGTGGCGATTGGCCACTAATGAACGTATAAATGGAAGAGTATGGGAACAGATAGATCAAAACTCTAAATTAAGTCATAAATGATTATTGTGATCCGTTCCTAAAATTAGAAATACAGTCTAAATATTACGATCACTTAAAAATGGAGTCAGATAAAGTTCGGAGCTAGAAAATGAGTATAAATAAACTCTAATAAATAACAGAATTCTTTTCAGAAGCACTGGAAAAGGCTTACATGCATTTAACCTTCGACCATGCTGTTAGTTTCGTCATTGGGCTAATAGATGGACTTTTACATTTTCAAGTGCACTTGGTTCATTTAAAAGCACAGATTTCAAGCTTTATCTGGATATATTTCTTATGTCTAAGAAGAAAGTGTTCACTGAGATTCCAGTGTGTTTGTTGACCACCAAAATGTCGTAAAAGCACACATCTGGTCTGAGCTTTTCTCCCAGAGAAACGTCAGTCTATATCGATCGATGATTGGCTCCTGTACTAGTAGGCGGGGGTTTATACGCCATATTGACTGCTACACTTGTCCCCATTCAAAACTATACGAGTGACATGTCTTGTGTATTCTATTCTGATCATAATAGGGATAATTGTATGCTATTGCAGCAATTAGAGATCCATCCTTTTAAGATATGAACGTTTTGGTCTCTACAGGCCAGAATATGTAATAACGATTGGCAAAACATTCATGCATTTAGGGTTAACAAAGTGCGCCATTTCTTCACTGCTAGAATAAATCATTTACCGATTGTTCCATTGTTGCCAGATCTTTGTTTTTTCTACAGAATTGAACTGCTTTAATATTATTGCTTATGTGCTTAATATGATTTTTTAGCAGTAATTAAAAGTTAAACCTAATGCATATAGTGCATTTGAACAACATGCTACTATAGCAGTACCGCCGCTTCTATACACAGAGTACGCAGGTTGTGCAGGGCACCAACTCCAAAGGGGGGCATCATCTCGGTTGGTCAAAAAAATTAAAATTTATTTAGTAATATTAACAAAAACAGTGTAAATAAAAATATATTGATATTATGTTAATAAAAGGTAGAAGAGAAGAGGTAGAAGAGGTAAAAAGTAATCATGTGCATCACCTTCAGGTAACTTATGTTGATGAATCTGGAAAACATTATATTTTTGGTTAAGTAAATTAGTGAGGCTAACGTTTAACTTCGCCACAACTATGTTTGCGCACAAGCTACATACACATGCACTGCACAATTATTTTACTGTATGTATTATTTATTATAATTCAGTGCAGTTATCTTTGTTTATTGTTTTGTTCTCTCTGAGAGCTGCCAACTTCATTTCATTGTATCGCTGCAATGACAATAGTCTCTTTAGTCTTTACATTAGTGGATTGGTGTTTTTAATTGGCCAGTTTTTCATTTTTTGGTAATTACTATATGAAAAAACAAAACAGACTAATATTTGGTGATTTGTAAAACACCAATAATATAAATTGAGTGAAATAACTAAGCCACAGGCCATAAACTATTTTATTGCATGGTTTCTTTAATGATTATTTTTTCTGAATGTTAACAATAAGTTTTTGCTTAAAAGTACACTCATTAATTGTTTAAAAAAAAATAAAGGCAAATGTCTTTGATTTATACTGACAGTAAAGGTCAGTTTTTGTCACCATAGATTATAGTGCAAGTTAAATCCACATTTTGGTTGTAGTTTGTAAACATTATAAAGAGTGCTCGACTAACCCTTTGTCTTAATGGTATGCCATGAGTTTTTCTTCAAAGGACTAGTTTCTTCTGCATTGTACATTGAGGTTCAATGCTGAAATTTTTCACAAAAAGCAAGGTGGCATGATCCAGCACTGCTCCAGAGGGACCAGTAGTTGCACAGGTACAGACACAGGATGCAGCACTGAGGACCGTCCATCTCTACGGGTACAGAGAGGGTTTTATTCCTTACCTTTTGTAAATGTTTGAAATTAGGAATGCTTCTGCAGAAGACATGTCAGTGTTTATTTTGATGTCAACTATAATATTATAATGTAAGTATTTCAATGTTTAAATATAATTTTGAGTGTTTACATGCATATTAATATACAGTTGCAATCAGAATTATTACACCGCCTTTTAATTTTTTTTCTTTTTTAAATAATTCCTAAATGATGTTTAACAGAGCAAGGATATTTTCACAGTATGTCTGATAATATTTTTTCTTCTGCAGAAAGTCTTATTTGCTTTATTTTGGCTAAAAAAAAAGCAGTTTTTCATTTTTTAAACACTATTTTAGGGTCAACATTATTAGCCCCTTAAAGCAATTTTTTTGATAGTCTACAGAACAAACCATCATTATACAATCACTTGCCTAATTACCCTAACCTGCCTAGTTAACCTAATTAACCTAGTTAAGCCTTTAAACGTCACTTTAAGCTGTATAGATGTGTCTTGAAAAATATCTAGTAAAATATTATTTATTGTCATTATGGCAAAGATAAAATAAATCAGTTATTAGAGATGAGTTATTCATTCATTCATTTTCTTTTTGGCTTAGTCCTTTTATTAATCTGGGGTCACCACAGTGGAATGAACCACCAACTTATCCAGCAAGTTTTTATGCAGCGGATGCCCTTTCAGCCGCAAGCCATCTCTGGGAAACATCCACACACTCATTCACACTCATACACTTCAGACAATGTAGCCGACCCAATTCACCTGTACCGCATGTCTTTGGACTGTGGGGAAAACCGGAGCACCCAGAGGAAACCCACGCGAACGCAGGGAGAACATGCAAACTCCACACAGAAACGGCAACTGACCCAGACGAGGCTCGAACCAGCGACCTTCTTGCTGTGAGGCGACAGCACTACCTACTGTGCCACTGCATTATGTATGTATGTTAATAATAGTGTTACTATTATGTTTAGAAATGTGTTGAAAAAATCTTCTCTCCATTAAACAGAAATTAAAATTGGGGGAAAAAATAAACAGGGGGTGTATGTGTATATATATATATATATATATATAAATATAAATATATTTATATTTGTGTGTGGGGTGACACGGTGGCGCATAGGTAGTGCTGTTGCCTCACAGCAAGAAGGTCGCTGGATTGAGCCTCGGCTGGGTCAGTTGGCATTTCTGTGTGGAGTTTGCATGTTCTCACCGTGTTCGCGTGGGTTTCCTCCGGGTGCTCTGGTTTCCCCCACAAGTCCAAAGACATGCGGTACAGGTGAATTGGGTAAGCTAAAATTGTCCATAGTGTATGTGTGTGAATGAGAGTGAATGGGTGTTTCCCATTGATGGGTTGCAGCTGGAAGGGCATTCGCTGCATTAAAGATATTCTGGATAAGTTGCCGGTTCATTCCACTGTGGCGACCCCAGATTAAAAAAGGGACTAAACCGAAAAGAAAATGAATGAATGTTTGTGTGTGTACATTTGTTTGTCTGTTTTTGTTCCTTTGTGGGGGCACCACAGTTAAATTTTGCCTAGGGCACCCTATTGGCCAGCAGCGGCCCTGTACTATAGCCTCGTTACAGTCTTTCAGCTTCTGAGTTTATAAATACTTCCATATAGTGAATTTCAAGCTGCAATTTGTATACACATACATATAACAGAGACAATATGTATTTGGGGTACTGAGTTGCATATTTTTAGCTCTGATAACTGGGATTGTGACTATCTTTGGCCAATGTTGCTTTAGTTCCATACCCAAATCAAATTATTAGCTGTATGAGTGGAATTTACTAGATCCTCAAACAAACAAAGAAATGATTTGATACCACACAGTTGAGCCAGTGTTTACAAATCAACCTATGAACAGCTTATCAATGATTATCTCTGCATGCGAAAGTCAAAAGAATTTACACACACAATACCTTTAGAAGCGTGTTATGAATTTATTATCCAGAATCAGATTCTGTTTGTATTAGCTTTTCAAATGGATGGACACTTTTGCCTTTTAGCTTAGGATAAGATGTCTTGCTGCATTACGCAAGTCTTGTGTACTTCTCGGCTGCATTTCTCCTCCAAGGCTACGAAATGAGTTTTGTTCTTAATACCTTTAATCTTATTTGGACCTCGTCTCCCACACATCACGCTATATCTTTTGTCACTTTCAACACTCTCCTCCCTGTCTTTCTCCCTCAGTCTGTGTCTGTCGCCGCCTCCAGGTCTTGGCTCCTTTATTAAGAAAAGAAAAATAAGAGCGAGGAAGCCTGCGAAAAAAAAAAAATTCTGCGCCAAATTCCCCAGCACATTGAGGGGGAGCGGTGTGTGTCGTGGTGAGAAGAGAATGACCTCCGCCGGCTGAGCTTGGATAATTAAGTGTGCATGCATAGCAGAACCCAGTCAAAAAGTGCGAGACGGAGCAGCCGTCGCAATATGTTCTCACTTTATTAACGTTTCTGAGTAAAATGTAAAACAGACAAGGGCTAGATGCATGGTGTGATGATCTTTTTTTAAAGTTGAAAACTATTAAGCTAATTTTGTCAGGCTCTGAAAACTTTGGATTTAAAGTGACAGTCAATAGAAACCACCAAAGAAAATTCTAATGGTTTTCACTACTAACTAATAACTAGGGTTGGGTATCGTTTGGGGTTATTTCGATACTGCTACTAAATCGATACTTTTAAAACAGTACCAGTGCCAAAACGCTGCCTGAACTGATACGTTTGAGCAACAAAATTATGGTGGAAAAAATTTTATTTGACCAAAAAAAAATATCATTTTAATTGAACAATATAATTTTAATCGAACAATTATTGCACAATAATAGTTTAAAGTATACATCGATTCATATTTTAGATTTGAATTGCATTAATATATTTCTTTTGATCATTTGTTTGTTAGCATGAATGCAAAATTTGCATTATTCAATTAAAATAAGAAGGGCAACCCAGTGGCGCAGTAGGTAGTGCTGTTGCCTCACAGCAAGAACGTCGCTGGGTCGCAGGTTCGAACCTCGGCTGGGCTGGGTCAGTTGGCGTTTCTGTGTGGAGTTTGCATGTTCTCCCTGGGTTCGCGTGGGTTTCCTCCGGGTGCTCCGGTTTCCCCCACAGTCCAAAGACATGCAGTACAGGTGAATTGGGTAGGCTAAATTGTCCATAGTGTATGAGTGTGAATGTGTGTGTGTGGAAGTTCCCAGAGATGGGTTGTGGCTGGAAGGGCATCCGCTGCGTAAAATCGTGCTGGATAAGTTGGCGGTTCATTCCGCTGTGGCGACCCCGCAAGGGACAAAGCCGACAAGAAAATGAATGAATGAATGAATGAATTAAAATAAGGTTAGCTTACTACTACCCTGAGGAAAGCCTGTCGCCATAATCAGGGAACTCTTTCTATAGGGTTGGGGCTTGAGTCATCACTGAGTATAATATTTTAATATGATTAAGACAATACTCTGATTACGCGTCTACCATGTAAACAGAGATTTTTGATGACCTTAATCCGACTTCAAGTCATAATCGAACTAAACACATACGATCACATCGGTGTGCTTAAAATGTTTACATTAGATCATCGCGTTATCAGATGCTAAAAATCAATCCACTTTGGCGCAGAGCCAGAAGAAGAGCAGATACATGATAGAGAAGAGCTTTTGCAGACCAGTGCTGTTGTGTTGGCATTTCAGTTACTGCAAACTCAGGGATCTCCCCATGCTGCATCATTTGTAAAACAATTATTACAAATGTGTTAAAAAATGTGTGTTCATAGTTGTGTAAAGTAATGCGTGTTATCGATATATAAAGTTATTTGTTTTGTAAAGTAGTGTGGCTTTCGATTAATTTGTTACCTCAGATTTAGGCTAATTTATCTGGATATGATTCAAATGTCGCGGGACACAGAACATAGACTTTGCCTGCTTGAAGCTTGGAGCTAGAATTTAGCTTAATTAAAATTTGTATCTGTGTGCAGTTAACACAAACTCCACGGTCCACTTAAGATCTCAAATCATGGAAATCCCGCACATATGAATTGATAAATCACGTATGAATGAAGCAGTGTATTTATGCATATAATCACTCATTTTTCTGACACCCGTACTGTAAAGGACGAGCAGTAAGCAGATCTAATTTCTAATTTAAATATGTAATGCCAAATCATTTATTTTAAAATACAAGTTAATGTTTAGATTATAAAGATATATGTGCACAAGCAACACATATTTCAAAATTGATCAAACATGGTTTATATATGAATATGATACATATTGCCTATATTTATGAGGTCCAAGCAACATTTCCAGGTTTTGATGAACCATTTTTAATGAACTTTTAAAAGCACATTTTAAACGTTGACTTTTTATTTTGTTTGTTTGTTTTTTTTTACCTATAAGCACAGTTCAATGTTAATGTTCAAACTATTTATAATGTTTAAAGTGGCTGACAATAATACATATTCTTAATAATAGGAATTAATCTGCCTCGTCATTATGGTGGTTCTTGGAGAGACAATGTTTCTGAGGTGGTACTTGAAAAAAGTTTGAGAACCACTGAGTGGCAACACACACACACACACACACACATTATGTACATCTCTACATGGGAAAGTGCTCCTCCATATGTTTTCATCGAAGTTGTTCACAATACTTATCCATCCAGAGAATTTGTAATGTAGTCAAATGTGTAAACATATAGCTGTGGTTCGCGCTTCTGCCTTTGGATGTCCTAGGACAAAACAGCTGCTTGAATGCTAAAGCTTTAAATAAAAGTAAAACCATCAACAAAAGCCCGACCCCTTCTATGTTTACAAATACAAGCGCAGCCATTTAGAGGTAATTTCTGGTTAATGATGTCAGAATTTACTGGTGTTTTGGAATGGATGTGTGAAAAATTCCAGAACGTTCTTGCCTGTGTGAACAGCGCTTTTTGGAACTTACCGGTAAAGTCGTTCCGGAAATTTTCCGGGTATTTACCAGTGTTGTAAAGCATCTGCTGCACGTTGCCGTGTCAGAATCCTTGCTTGTAAAATATAGCCATACTTTAGAACGCTTAGTTTACGCAAAATTGATGAATGATGAGTGTTGAATCGGAAGGGAGTCGCTCGTCGGATGTGCCGTACTGCACGTGTTGCCTTCTATAAATTCCTAAGCAACAAGAACAAACGCCTAACATTGACGACAGTGTCCGTAACGCTCAAACTTGTTTAGAATTAAAATTTTTGAGACGGTGTGACAACGCATACTGTACCTATCTGTGCCTTGGATGCACCCCTTGATGCTCTTGATGCACCAAATTTCATATGCTGATTCAGTCCAGTGCATACCGGTTACATAGATACCAGTGCCATATTGGCATAATAACCTTATCTTTTCTGATTTTGATTGTAATACAATAATGTGCACCATTTGTAAAGCTGCTTTGAAGCAATAGTTATTGTGAACTACAAATCCCTTTAAAACAGTACAAACCATCACAATTTAACCATTAAAAACAGTACTCTGCTTGTTTTGGGAAATGTTACATTCAAGGATTTATTCATTATAACTAGAAATGATGCTAGAAATCATCATTAAACACTCAGAGGACAAATAAAATTTTCATTAAAACCAATGTAATGTCTATTATAACCACTAAAAGCATTACAATAATTCTATGATGCTTTCTTTGTTTTTCAGCAGGGTCATATTAGACTGGAGTATTTGAGCAGGTCAGTCCACCACCACATCTCAAAACCTTAAAAAAAACAACACTGCTAACCAGAGTTTAACCTCAAAAGTATAGACTCTTTTTTTTTTTTTGCTCTCCCTCATTCCGTTTATTTAGTACCACTGTATTCCCCGGCATTCAGCCCACGGTAAACTCCCCCAACCTATCCGAACCTCCCTACGCAAACCTGTGTGCTGTGGGCTCGCAAAATGACGGGAATCGATTTGGAAGCTGTCCACACTCGAAAACGCCTCTGCCATGAAACACCAACACAATTCCTACTCCATGAAGACTACAGTATGTGTGTGCGTGAGCTTAGGCATCAAAACTGAGTAGTTCTGTCTCTGTTGCTAGGCAAAATCATGAGCAAATTTAATCAAATCTTATCGACACACAAAAAAAACAGTGGCTGCACAGATTTACTTGATAGGTATAAAATGAGCTTAAATAGATGGTAATGAGAAGTGTCAGAGAGCTATATCTAATAAATTACAAGATACCTGCGTTGTTATTTATAGTATTTGTCTAATTAGGTTTTCTTTTCTCTCTTAAAAATGTTCCAGTGCAATACGATATGATCATTGCTGTACTAAAGTGAAACTTTAGTTCTAGAACAGTACACCAACAAAGGAGTTATCATTTATTCCCTGATTTTATTCACATCTGACCTTCACTCTTAAAAGGAGACATTTTGAAAAATGTCCCAGTCACTCTTTTTCATGGAATAAAACACAAATTATGGCTGAAGAAAAAAGTTAAATGAATAGAAGTGCTTTAAAATACTCCATATATTCAAAACCTTCTGAATTTGTTGCAATTGTATTTATCAATATGACATTTTAAAGGGATAGCTCACCTAAAACATTACATTTAATAGTAAAGGGGACCTATTATGCCCCTTTTCACAAGATGTAAAACAGTCTCTGATGTCCCTGGAGTGTGCATGTGAAGTTTCAGCTCAAAATACCCCACACATAATGTTGTATAACTCTTTTATAAGGCTTTGATCTAAATTGTGCTATTTTGGTGACGTTTTTTGGTGCGGTTTTAAATTTAAAGGAGATTCTGCTCTTTTCAAAAGGGCGCAGAGCTTGAAATGCATGAAAATTCTCATGGCGGATGGCTGCTTCTCACTCAGGGCTGTTTATGCTAATGAGAGAGAGATCATCACTAATGGGCGGGGCTTTCCCCCCTCTGATGATACATACAAAGGGGCAATGTCAATCAAAGTGTTTCTGCAGGCTGTTTGTTATAAAGTAAGATTATAAAAAAAACTTAATGAATACATTTTTACTATTAGAGGCTGACTATATTCACACACCGTTGCCATACAACTGCGTTTAAACCATTTATAAATGTGATTTTTGTATAATAGGTCCCCTTTAATGCTAAATACCTTAAGCCATATAAGCTAAGGTTATGGATTATAGATATTGCCATAAATGGTGTTCAGTTTCTCACATTAGACTTCAGTGGTTAAATTTGCCTGTATAGGTTTTTGACTCTAACTTTTAGTAGCCAATAACCCCTTTCACACATACATACCTTTCTGCAAAATTACCGGCAATTTTCCAGAAAGAGAAGTTGTAACATTACTGGTAATTTGCCGGAAGACTGCTCTGTGTGAACGCAGAAGGAAAATTTCTGGAAAGGGCGCTTTCATGATTAGAACGTTTTGATCGAAGTTGTTCACATTACTTAGCCATCCTATTTGTAATGTAGTCAAATGTGTAAACATTTAGCCATGGTTCATGTTTCTGCCTTTGGATGTCTGGGACAAAGCAGCTGTATTAATGCTAAAGCTTTAAATAAAAGTGAGACAATCCACAAAGGCCCAACCGCTTCTATGTTTACAAATACCAGCGCAGCCATTTTGGCCGCATTTACACTGCAGATTGTGATGGTCAATTTCGATTTTGTGACTGTATCCGATTTTTTTGCTGCCCTGCTAACCTCATCTTTTAAAAGTGACTCGTATCCGATTGTCTGCATTTACACTGCACATAGCAAAGGCACAATGACCAGAAAAAAAAAAGCGGGCGCTGACTGACAACTGATAATAAAATAACGCCCTTTTCTCTGTTCCTGTTTTTAATCTGTTCACAGTTTTTTTTTATTCTTTTTGACAAGTTGTTTTACTAAAGTTTATGATAGAAAAGTTCTCATTTTGCCATCTTCTTTTAATCTAGGCATTTTTAAACCAGTAGACATCTTAATGTAAAGTCCATGGCATGATTTATGCATGTGACGATGTGACGTACGCCACAGTTTTATATTAGTTTATATTGGTTATGTGGCGGATGTTATGCTCTCGCTTTCTTTCTTTCTTTCTCTCTCTCTCTCGTTAACACGCTTAAATACTTGTGCTGCATGACAATATAAAAGCTTTTTTAGCCCTCGTGTATGAGATTTAAGGATTGTGACTCTGTTAAAGTCTGTTCTGAAATGAAAGCGTCAGACCTGATGTCATTTGCTTTCGTTTTTAATGACGAGCGACTCGCATTGACAGGTTAAAATCCGATCTACCTGCTTACACTGCAGACACAAGGGCAAAGATACGATTCATATCGGATAAATTTCCACATATGAACAAGGCCTAAATCTGATTTCAGTAAATCGGAATCCATGTGATTTTTTCCTTCTTACATGTACATGAGCCATATCAGATCTGTGCCACATGGGAGAAAAAAAAAAAAATAATCGGATTTGAGTCACTTGAACCATGCAGGGTAAATGCAGCCTTAGAGGTAATTTCTGGTTAATGATGTCAGAATTTACAGGTATTTTGGAATGGATGTGTGAATGGTCTTTTCTGGAAAAATTCCGGAACGTCCTTGCCTGTGTGAACAGCGCTGTTTTGAATTTACCAGTAAAGTCGTTCTGGTCATTTTCTGGATATTTACCGATATTACTGTGTGAAAGAAGCTATTGACTTGCATTTCATGAAATGGCAAGAACCATGGTTTAAACTAAAAAAACTTTGTTCTAAATGGATAGAGCACCTAAAAATAAACATTATTTTATCATTTAACCACCCATTTACTTGTTCAAAACCTATTTGAGTTTCTTTCTCTGTGGAACACAAACATTTTTTTTTGGAAAAAGGTGGACTGTTGGAACCTATTGACTTCCGTGGTATTTTTGTATGGAGTCAATTTAGGGCCATATATACTTGAAACACAAAAGAAAGTTTTGCAAACAAAAAATAAAGTATTGAGCAAAAAAATTGTAAAATAGTGCAAATCTAGTGCAAAAAAAAAAAAAAATATATATATATATATATATATATTTGCAAAGGGAAAATTTAATTTTAAGAAATAAAAAGGAATTTAGCAAACAAAAATATTCATTCATTTTCTTTTCGGCTTAGTCCCTTTATTAATCTGGGGTTGCCACAGCGGAATGAACCGCCAACTTATCCAGCATATGTTTTTTGCAGCGGATGCCCTTCCAGCTGCAACCCATCTCTGGGAGACATCCATACACACTCATTCACACTCATACGCTACGGACAATTTTAGCTTACCCAATTCACCCGTACCGCATGTCTTTGAACTGTGGGGGAAACCAGAGCACCCCGAGGAAACCCACTTGAACGCAGGGAGAACATGCAAACTCCACACAGAAACGCCAACTGTCCCAGCCGAGGCTCAGACCATGCAGCGACCTTCTTGCTGTGAGGCGACAGCACTACCACCACCGCATCGCCCAAACAAAAAACAAAAATAAAGAACTGCAAATAAAAATAAATAAATAAATAAAAATTTGCAAAAAATATATACATATATTTGCTAAATATTTTTTTCCAGTATTGCCTTTACAAAACCTCTCAAGTCACTTGCAACGCTCATTTTGATTTGCTTTTCAATCAACCGTGAGTTTGCGATGCTGTTTTCTTTTTGCACTTCACATTTCTGTGCATTTCACTTTCTGGTCCTGATTTGACAAGGGGGCGGAGTCACAGGAACTGCCTCCTATGAAGCCACGTCATTAACTGGAGACATTGTGACACAAAGGAAATCAGCCATGAATCGCTGACGCTGTCATAAATTTCATCGAGATTAAGTAAAATACCTGAATCCTTTGTTTTTTGGGGGGATGTTTAAATCATCAAACA